>WEIS01054881.1:0-23441 GCA_013389965.1 Todus mexicanus
TTTTTTTTTTTTCTAATCCCCGCATTCCAGTTGCTAAAGCTGAGATAATCTTCTGGAGAAGCTAATGGATATTGTTAATAGCTGGATTGAATTTATAAAGAGCTAGGAGAGAACAAACAGGAGAGCAGAGGCAACCTTCAGAGGCAGCAGTGAAGGCGATCTGTTGTGCTTTGCTAGCAGAGCTTTGTCCATGCCAGCCCGTCATCTACTTGAGATGATGAACAAGATGAAGCTGAATATTTGTAATTATTCCTTGCACTTCTTTTCCCCTGACTCAGGATCCCAGATTTAAAGGGTTCAGCAACTGTTGTGTTGTGAGTGGGTATTTTGTTGTCAGACATTTCTCATTCCTTGTGCTTTGCTACAGAAATCTCGATGGGCTATTGTTTGAGGTCAGTTTATTGCCATGTGATACTTTCGTAAAGGTGACTAAAGATCTGACATTTCCAGTCAAAGCTTATTTTTTTCTCTCTCCTACTTGTGAATGGAGCTAAGTCCAAGCAAGAACGTGTAGCCTAGGCTCAAGTCCCTCTAATGTACTGATGACTGGTGAGGATGAAAGGTTTGCTTAATTCCATGAGTGACACGAGGAGCGGCTGAAAAGGTTGCACTGGGGGAGCCCTGCAGTTGATGCGGTCACTAATGGGCTCTAAGGAAATGGCCAGAACCCACCAAACTGAAACAATTGCCACTGGTCATGTATAATCCATACTGGTAGTGGCACGAGATAATCAGGGTGACTTGAATGATGTCCTGGTGTGGAGCTGCTTTTCGATTTCCATGAAAAGTGCTTTTCCAGTGCAGGCTTATTTATATATGTGACTTTCTCAGAATATCTCCGGTGAGCTGACACGTCTCCAGCCGATCTGCACTCCAAAATCAATTCTAGCATGTAGACTTAAGTGGCAAATGGCGTAATAAAACACATGTTGTGACATTTCATCAGGTACTAGAGAAGGCCTTTCTCCAAGGCACTATTTCCCTGATGCTGCTTGCTTTTTTTTTTTTTCATCCCCTCGCTTTGGGTAATTTTGTTTTAAGACCTGCCGTGAGTCATGTCCATCGTAGTGGATTAGGAATGGTGCCTTTGGCAGGTTTCAGCGTCCTCGGTTTGGAAATAACGTTACGGTTTCTGCAAACAGAGTAAACTGAAGATGTGCAGAGTGCTCATTCCTAGAGCTTCAGAGTGCCCCGAGGGATGGCAGGGCTGGCAAACACACTGCCCAGATTTCAAAACAGGGAGGAGGCAATCCAATCCCAGGGTGCTCTTCCCAACTCAGTATCATCTGAAATCACCTCCTTCTCTGCCTGCCCACCATTTGCAGTAGGCATCCAATCTGCATTTAAAGGACCTCCTTCAATGTCTTCACCTTTCTTAGATGCAATAATTACTGGAAACCCCTGTACCCCTGTTTTCCTTTTTTTTTTTTAATTTATTTTTTATTTTTTTTTTACTTTTAATACCATTCTCCATTCCTTAGCCCTGCAGAGCCTGATGTCACTCTCTCAAGAGATATGCAGGAGGTTCTCACTGGGATTTTCCTCTCTGGGATAACGCACAGTATTTACTGTCTGTTGCCTTTCCGGTGGTCTCCCAACCTCCAGCAATGAGAGTCACGAGGTCCTTTCCCCCCCGTCCCATGGTCTGTGGTATCTGTTGTTTTCCGAGCACTGGAATCTTTGTCCCCGTTACGTAGCCCCAAACCTGACCTTGTCGGAGACCACACACGGGTGTCTCTGGATGAGAGGGGAATGTATGGAATGTTTTTCAATGAGCAGTTTATGAAATTCCTTTCCTATATGTTTCGGAAATTCTTTAAGTTAAAGAGCACAAACATTTCTCCAAGGAAACTCGAGTTTGCCGCAGCTCAGATGCAAGCACTTGTTTTTGAAAACATTCTTTATTGAGAAGGGGAGAAAGAAAAAAAGGAGGGGGTGGGGAAGATAAAAAGAAAAGAGATGTAAACAAGGAAGCCTAATTCCCTGCTCCGTATACGCGCAGGCAGGAATAACAGCAGCGTGGGGCCGCGCGGCTCTGAGCCCTGCCAGTGGGCTGGGTCCTCTTCCCAGGGTTGCCAGCCAGCAGAAGGGCCGGAGAGCTGAACCCACCCGCTGTCCATCGTAGGGTGCAAGGGTTGAGACCCAAAGAGCCTCACCCTGACCCACTGAGCAGGGGTCTGAGCCCCTCTTACAAAACATGGGGAAAGACAGGAAAGAGAAAGGCCAGTGCTGATGGTGGAGGTGCCCAAGACAGGCAAAAGGTGATGCCGAGGACGACAGGATGCCTTAAATCCAAAAGCTTCTACTGAAGAGAAAACATATGGCTTTTGGGGTTGGTTTCCCTCTGACAGTGCTTAATGTATTCACGTGTTGAAAATAAGATGACCAGGTATTTAAACAAAAGTTGTCCTTGGTCCCAGTTTCCTCAAACATCTTTTTGAGCATGCAACTGAAGCTCAAAGGGAGTGAGAGGGAAGACTGGCCAGGGCACCCTCTGCGGTGTGGGGCTGAGTCCTCACAGCAAGCAGGAGAGGGAAACCAGCTCTGCCTGGGTGTGTGCTCCAAATGCTGAGCTATTGTACGATAAAGTGGTACCACCTCTTCCGCTGTTGCTGTTTTGGAAGCCAGTGGAGCTACTGTTGCGTGTTTGAAGGGCACAATGCAGGGGAACCTGGGAAGGTCTGGCTGGAGGTGAAGAGGGGAGGTGGGCATGGAGCTGGCTGTGGAAGCTGAGGTACTTTGGGGCATTCTTCGAATCACAATGATTAATTTTGAAAACTCAGTGGTTTCCAGGGGACTGTGGACCTTTGTCTGGGACTCACATACCTCAGTCCCCTTTTAAGTGCCTAGGTCCCTTTTTGGATCTGGGCCTAATCTGCTAATTCAAATCCAGCTTGCCTGCGTCAGAACTGTAAGCCAATATAGAGTTGGCAGGAAACGGCTTTCCTATCCTGTGAACATTTTCAGGATTTTTTTTTTTTAAAATTTTTTTTAAAACCGAACCTGGGTTTAAAACTTGGGCCAACAGCCAGAATTCAAAAAAATTTTGCAAAATGAAAACCCAAGTTCCGAACTTCTTTTTTTTTTTTTTTTTTTTTTTTCTGCTCTAACATCAGCTAAAACATTTGATTTCAATATTACCTCCTTCTTCGTGTTTTACTCTTTTATTACCAGTGGTTTAATTTTAAAAACAAAAGTGGAATTTCAAACTGGAGGGAGTTGGTTGAACTCTCTTCCCCCATCAAAACTCCTGAGTTTGATGGATTGGCATATTCTGATCCGAAAAGCACTTCAGCAGAAGCAATTGTGAGCCAATGAGCTTCAGCTGTTGGCATCTGGCACCAGTGGCCTGCATTAAGTAAGTGTGTCAGGGCAGTAGGACAGATGAAAACCACAACAGCTGGCACACACTGGCTATTTCAGACGAGACACCACCTCCCAGGCTCAGAAGAAGATTTTTCTTCTTATGAGGCGTGGTTTCTTATCTCCTGGTTGAGGAACATGGGCTATGACTTGTAATATCAGTGCATGAGTTGTGGTGATGGAGAAGGGTTGGATCTGGGACCTTTCACCACTGTGGACTGTTTGAGCAATAGATCCATAACAGGATCTTGGAACAATTTGCAGCGTGGCCAGGACTTCTCCCACTGCATATAATTTTGAATGTGAATTTTATTTTTTCATACCTTCTTTTATGTTGCCCTCTCTGCCTGGCGCTAGTTCTTCCTTCCTTGGTTCTGCTTCAAAGACCACTGGAATCAACCGAAGTCATTCCACCAGCTTCAGTGGGCTTTGGAGCAAATCCCTCGCATGCTAAACAACCTCAATCTCGTCTTTCAAGTACTTCCTGAAAAATACACTTTTCTCCCAAAGCTTTTAAGCATGGCTGATCCCGGGTAACCTTTGTAGTGCTTTGCGATAGACTTTTCGCCAGGGAACCGTACGCGGGTCAATTAAAGGATAAACAAGATTCCCTGATTGGGTTTGCTCCGTGTTTGCTCTGTAAGATCATGCGAGGAAGAAAACAAGTTGTTTATTTGTGCTGAGGAGGAGTTTAAATGTGTGATAAATGCCATTTACAAACACATCTTGTGTCATAGCTCTGTCACTGTCATATAACATTCTCACCGTGATTTGTAGGGTCTTTTCACATAGTTCTGAGAGGGTTCTGAAAATAGTGTGGAAATATAATGAAAATGTGTGGGTGGGGGTGGCTCACTTCAGCACTGCCTTAATTCCAGCAGCCGCATCTTACAATTTAAAAAGCCCTGTGAGCAAAGAAAGCCGGGGACGTGACAGATCCATATTATCATAGAATCATAGAACCATTTGGGTTGGAAGGGACGTCTGAAGGTCACCTAGTCCAACCCCCCTGCAGGGAGAAGGGACATCTACAACTAGAGCAGGTTGCTCAGAGCCTTGTTGAGCCTCACCTTGAATGTCTGCAGGGATGGGGCCACAACTACCTCCCCGGGCAACCTGTTCCAGTATTCCACTACCCTCATGGTACGGAACCTTTTCCTAATATCTGATCTAAATCTATTCTTCCTTAATTTAAAACCGTTGTCCCTTGTCCTTTCACTGCAAGCCTTTGTAAACAGCCCTCTCCAGCTTTCTTATAACCTCCTTTCAGGTATTCTTCCATCCTACCAGGGGTCACCTGTCTATTCAGGCTGTGCTGAGAGAGTTTTCCACCATCCCTTTTATTCTTCTCCACCCTTGTCTGTTCTTCACCCCACAGACATGTGCTATCTGTGCCATATTTGTGCCCTCTCCTGCTCTTTGTCCCTCCAGTCTCCATGGCAAGTGCTTGCTCTGGCATTGACTGGCTTTTGGGTAGCACAAATGACACTCAAGCATGAAATAATAGACACCCTTTGCCCTGGAAAGACTGGAAAGGGGGAGAAGATGGATCAGATTGAGAAAGATACTTGCTCAGGACTGAATGGCAGGTTGAACAGAGAGAGCAACCAACACCACGAGTATGGTCACCTTCTCCCATCAGAAGAGTTAAATAGCGTCATCCTTCTTTCAGTCCCATTGTTTCACTGGTGCCCAAGCGATGGTTCACTTTCATGTGGTCAGTAGAAATATGAATCTAAGGGATCCTTACCCCTGGGACCAGCACCTTGCACCTTCACAGTGTGTTGAGCCTGAATGAATCTGACATTCCTGCCTTCAGTAGCTGGTGATCTAATCAGGTGAACCCAGACACTGGGGTGGGTGGGAAGCAGGGCAACCTCAGAGAGCACCAAAGAGAGGGTCGCTGTTGATGGTGTTATGGATAGTTAGGGTTAGTCGTTCCTTCAACCAAAATTGTGGGGATCTGCTGAGGATGCCAAGGGAAGGTGTTGAGAGAGATGGTTGTTTGGAGTTTCTGCAAGAAATGGAGCTGTCAGAAGGACATGTAGGAATGGGGGGAGGCTATGAAGAGGGTGAGGAGCCTGACCAAGTGTATGGAAGCAACGGAAGGGGCAACGAACAGAGATTGTTAACCTCGGGGACCCTGGGGAGATTAAGTCCTAAACCGAAAGCAGAACATCCTGAAATTACTGAAATCAAGTATTGCAACTGATCTAACTAGAATTTGCTGGCTTGAAAAAAAGTTTGGAGATTTAGCAAGTCTCTCATCTCCACTGTGAGGGAAAAGAAAAATGAAATCAGAGATATTGAAAAAGAAGAAACCCGCTGATCTCAGGGGGTATCATCGTTTTGTAAGGTGACAGAAATCTTGGTTCTCACTGAGCTCCTACCATCTGAAAGTCAAGCATGTGGACATTTCAAGAGAAGGAAATGCAATTTAAAAAGCTTCTTGCTTCTCCTCTCCAATCTCATTTGCTTCCAGATCTGGGTTGCTGTGTCCTGAGTACAACCTCTGTCAGTGTGGTGGGTTTTGTGCTGTGTAGTAAAGCTGCAAACCTGGCGAGTGGTGACTCCCATCTCATTGGCACTGTAGTTTTCCAAACCAAGAAAAGAACAAACAACCTATCTCAGAGTGGGCCGTACTTTGCTTTTAAAGCCATATGTCAAACAGCTGGTTTCAGAAGAAAAAATTACCAAGCAAGAGTGTGGAGGAACTCAGGGTGGTTGTTTTTTGTTTTGTTTTGTTGGGGTTTTTTTCTCTTCCTTTCATCTGGCTAGGATTAAGTATTTTGTTATTCTCCTCTACATGCATCAACATGCCACCATGGGACTGGATTACTTCATACGCAGATGAACAACACTCAGGGAAAAAGTGTTACCAGTACTCCAGTGGAACCTTAGCTGGATTGAGGTTGAAACTGCTCAGGACTGAAGCAAAGGTGTGAGGAGCACAGCATCGACTCCTAGGCATGTGGTGGGGTGAAGTCAGCAGCTTTCTCTGCTTGTTGAGGACTGACAGAAAAGTTTGGGTGGTGCCAGAGGTGCAAGGGTGAATTTAGACAAGAGTTTGAGAATAGGGAAGGGAGATTTCACTGGCTGATTCAAGGTTGGCTTATTACAAAATCACGGGAATCAGGGCTAGAAAAGAAAACATGTTGTATTAAGTCATCTTATCCGGTCCCTGCCACCAATCAGTGTGTGCTTCCTCCCATGGGCTTCCCAGACAAGGTTAACCCTTAGAGAATGATGACTGATCATTGCAGAAGTACAAAATTTAATTGCCTTCTGAATTTCTCCTCCACTTCCCCCATGAAAAGGCATCTTTTCCTCTGTCTGATTCACTTGTCCTCTGCCCTTCTCACCCCGCTGAGAGCCCCCAGACAGATACCTTCTTCCAACTTGAAAAGCAGGTCAAGAAACACCGATATCAGGAAAGACAAAGGTTTAGGAAGAGACTTCAAAGATGTGTGGACAGAGAAGTTCTTAATCCCTTAGGAGAGTGGTTTCTTTCCTTCCTGCCCCCCTACCTGCCTTTGCAAATGCTTAGCAAAGATGATGATTTACCAGTTGTTATCTAACTTGGAGCTGTCGGTTTCCTGAGGACAAAGGCCCAGTGCACAATACGACAACAAGGTCTTACATTTAACTGCAAAGTCCCTTGACGCTGCAGCGTTCCAGCACAGCAGGCTGGAAAATGTGTTGCAGCTCCATATAAATTGAAAAGGGGGGAAGAAAGAAGAGGGAAAAAAAAAAAAGGGGGAGGAGAAACATAATGAATTAAATATGGAAATGAATAATACACTCAAGTACAATCTCCTCTGTGTCATCTCGGTATTCAATTGCATTTATTTCATGTTGTCCCCACATGATCGACTTGCAGAATCACACAGATTTATGTGTAGCGAATGTGGAACTGTTTTGTAGAAATTATCTGAAAGAAGCTGGAGGCTCAGCCATGGAGGAAGAGAATAGGAAGGGCTTGTAGAGCTTGGGAGGCTTAAGAAATAGCCTAAGAACAGAGGGAAATGTGTAAAACTGGCGTTTGTTGCTGGGGTAATTGTAAGGACGCGCCAACTGCTGGTGAAATTAATGCCTTTAGGTTTTACCAGATCATTGGCTCAAACAAAGGAGAGTTCCCCTCCATCAGAGCTGCTGCGTCAGGCAGACTTGATTTTAGTATTTGTGAGGCTATCTAAGATCACAAAATGAAGTTTGGTATCTCGGGAGGGTTTCCCAGGAGAGCATGAAGAAGACTAAGCCTGGAGTACTGGAGCTGTCCACCCTCATCCTCTAGAAGTGACTTTCACTGCTTTAGCACAAGATTGGTGTTTTCCTGAGATCCCATCATGTCTAATGTAGGCTTCTTTTTCTTTGATCCCTAAGCAAGATCAGACTGTGGCAACCTTCTGTATTTTTCTCCTTGGGTTCCGTTAGGTTGCAGAATTTTTTTGTTGGAGCTGTTGTTGAGGGAATGTTTTATGAAGTCTATTGGTCCAAGAACAGGTTACCTTAAGCTGATGGGTTAACATGCGTCAGCTGCCCTGTCCCGCCTAAGTACTCTCCTGTAATCGTATGTGTTGAAGTGCTAAAATGTTCATTTGTGTCGGACAAACCCCAAAATTGTTTCTGATTTTGTTACATCTCTACTATGCAACTACCCACATGGCAAGAAAATCCTACCCTACTTCACAGCTACATTTGTCTAACATCAGCCTGAATTCTTTCTGGATCTTTTTATGTCTCTGACTGAAAAACTCAAAAGGTCTGGAAGGCGTCTTTTCCATGCAGAAGTACCTACAGATATATATACCCTATAAAAATATCAGTGATGTTTTGTCGTCGCAGTAGATTAAAGGCTTATGCTCGTCACATTGCAAGGCTTGTTTTCTCTTGAAGGATCATTTTTGTGGCTTTAGTTTGAACTCTAAGTCATCTGTATCCTTCCTGAATTGGGGTTGCCAAGGCTGAAGATACCGCTCTTCTGATGATTTTAAATAGTGGTCAAGACAGGGACAGAACCACTTCCCCATTTCTATTCTATAATCCCTTTTTCATACACCTGAGTATCGTATTATTCCTGAAATGTTGTGCCAAGGTCTCATGCTGAGGTGTTGAATTTTGATGTTATTTATGCACAGCTTTGCAATACAGGTTTTGGATGCCTCTGTTGGGGTAGGACATGGGTGGGGTTGAATCGCAACGTTTATTGCCACGTGTGATACGTTCCACTTGCCTCTAGTGAAATGCACGTTTTGAATTGTGATAATTGAAGCAGGTAACTCTTTTACCACCCTCCTAATCCAGCCTGTCCTCTTTCTTCTTTACTATCTCGGTAGTTTGTACACCATCTACAAATCCCGCTATCGCAGATTCTGTATTACCTAGGCTGTCGCTGAAAATGCTAATCCTTCTTGGACTAACCACCGGTTTTCTAAAGCATCTTGCTAATAATGGTCCCATTTATTATAATGACTGTGTTGAAAGCTGTCGTTGAAACGCATGTTGGTAGGTCTAATACATGCCTCACTCCACATGGTGCAAAGTATTTGTTTCTTAGCTAAGATCTCATGAAATAACCAATTATATACCTTGGATAAAAACAAATATATTCTTCTAGTGCCATTGCCTTTATCAAGATAGACCTTTGTCCAAAGAAAGGTGACAGCCCGTGCTTCTCCTGAGTACCACAGTGATTCCATGTCTCCATAGGTCTGCTTCTAAGAGAAATTGAACTTCCTGGCAACTGGGTTTTCGCAAAAGTCCTCTCACAAATCTCTGTAGCTCAAATTTACTGCCTTTATTCCCATCAGGAGATGTTGGCATTCACGTCCTGTTGTTGTTGGCCAGCACCTCCATGGTTGTCCATATCTTGCATTTCAAAGAATGTGACTGCTTCTTTGAGGAAGTATCAGATTTCCTTGAAAGCAAAAACTGTTTCTCTCTCAAGGTCTTCAAAACTTCAGCCCACACTTGAGATACTTGTAAGTGTGATCTGCTACATTTCCTAGATTTGAGGGATTTGCTTATTTGCTTCCAGATACTCAGTGGAGGATGAGTTGGCAGTGGACAACCTGAGAGGACAGCTTGCTCCCTCTAATCAGTGCTGGATGTATTTTACCTCCTCCAGAGCCATTCCTGTTCTCCAGCGTGATGCACAGGCAATATGGAGTTGCCCGTGTGTCACGCTTTCCATATGTTGTTGCTCTTGGAACACATCATCTTCCCATCTTCCCAGGGTTTGCCTGCCTTGCTCTGTCACATTTAATTTCTCTTGCTAAGGGCCTTGGGGCAGGGACCTGTGATTTCTCTTTTTGCCCTTTTTTTTTCCTCATTGTAATTGTGAAGGCCCATAAAGTCACAGACCTCCTGAAGTCCTGAATAAATAATAAACAACACTCATCCTTTTCACTCCAAAACCTCAGTCTGCAGATCCTTGAGAGAGAGAATGGTGTCAATGCAATCGCAAAAGTGCACATCATTACCAGATGGAAATCAATACATGGCATCGCTGTTAGAGTCCACATGGTAGCACTTGTCAGTAATTCTCTTCCAGTCTGTCAGCGCAGCACTCCATCACACAAACGAGAGGAGCATGTTGTGGGTTTGTATATTTGAACCTCTCCAGGGACACCACTAATATAAAAAGCATTGCCACCAGAGGCTTCTTCTGCACTTAACGAAAGGAAATACATTTTCCTTCATTCTCTCTTCGAGCCTGTGGAGGTCTGGACTTGCAGAGCTTGGCTTTGCTCTTCTGCTATGGACAGTAGCACTCCAAGAGCTAGTGGTGACTGTGATAGCAGGGACTCCTACCTCCTGAAGGCTGACCTAGGACCAGACTCTTGATTCATGTTGGCTGCTTCTACACAAAACTTTGTTTCAAGTCTGCAAATCCAGGCACTAAGACCATTGTTGATGTTGCCCATGTGTAGGACCACCAGGCCTTGTGTGGAGCTCCTGTGCTTTGCCACTTGGAGGAGGAATAGAACAGCAAGGTGTAGTGGCCCATTCAGCCACAGCACAGGCACAAGCATGCAGCCAGCCGTGGGTGTACAACAACGGGGAGATGTTCTTGCCACTTGCGATGGCCCGCGACTCGTTAGTCAGCCATCTTTCTTCCTTCATCTCCAGTGGGAGCTCTCCACAAGGTGGCAATGTAACACCACACATTCCACCATGTCCTCTGGCAGATGTCCTCTGGTTGAAGTTTCCCTCATCCCAAGAGTGGTGTCCTTGGTTACATGCACCCATCACGGGCGGGAATGCAAGCCCAGCTCAGATTGAGGTGTGTGGAGGTGGTCTGATTGATGGTTCTCTGCCAAGTCTTCAGAGATGGAGAGCAAAGCCCAGCTACATGGCTTTGCCATTACGTGTTGGCCATGGAAAAGGATGAGATATGAGTGTATGGACTCACCAGGCCTGGGGAAGGACGGTGGTGCTCTAGGGGAAATGGCAGAGTTTTAAAAGACCAAATCTGGTGTCTTCGTAATGCTAAATTGTACTCTATTGAAAAATTATTGTTGCTGCAGTCTGTAGGCAAACACAAGACCACCTTGACCACCTTGACTTGCTTGAATGAGCGAGCCAAAAATTGTCTGTCCTAGCTTATACCTGTTTCCCATTAATTTAAAAGCATCCAGGAAAGATGTTCTCTAAAAATGAGATGTGGTCATCGATAAGTTGCTTGTATCTGTTTGAATTTCACAGTAATAACAGAAGTACAAAGGATAGATACACAACACTAGGTTCCTTCTACACCACAGGCCAGGATTTTGTGAATTATCCCCAGATTTCAGGACCTCCCCTCCGGCTTCTGTTCTGTCTCTTACAATAAAGATTTGCTTGCCAACCTCTTTAAACAGAGGAAGCGAGCCAAGCCAGTCCTGGAAGGGGTTGAGCTCTGTTTGTTGTGCTATGTTTTGGGACGCCCTCTTTTGATATGTGTTGATGTACTTGGTCCCCCTTAAGTCTCTTTATTCTTGTGGGGGGTCTCTGCCCTTTAGCTGATCGCTTGAGGGATCCTTCCAGAAAACCTGGGGCATTTCAGGGTGGGAGTAGGAAGGATGCTTTAGCAGCTCCTCACCTTAGATAGAGAAGGGACTCTGTCTAAAACTGAAGTGTCCTGTTGCCACTATGGAGTTGTATTGTCTCCTGAAGTACCAGGTATTGGTCATGGCTGGAAAGAGGAGAGCTGATTAAATGGATCCAATGAACTGATCTGGTATGGCAGGCTTTAAGCTCTTTGAAGCCTACAAGGACATTTCCATTTCCAAACCACAAATTATTTCCAGAAACTGGGAAACAAGAGGAGGGAAACAAGAGGAAAGAGAGCTTGCACATGGCAAGCTCAACTGAGAAGAAAAATCCTTTGCAATGAAGTCATTGGACAGAAAGTAAACTGCCCACAAGCCCTTTTACCAGAAGAGTTTGGATCAAGAGTCCAGTGAATAGGAGAATTGTACGTAATATGTAGTATATGAACTGTCAGGGCAATAAAGAGGTATTGTCCATAAGTCGGTCTCAAAACTTCCACTGGACCCTTTAGTGCATGAGTCAGTGACAGAGAAGATCAGTGTATGTGGTCCATGTTCCGTTCCAGAGCCAGGTTAGAGGAAAGGTGGAACTTTTCACAGAAAATAGTTAAAGCTTTGCTTTATCAGGCTCACTAAACTTTGCTTAAATTGTGCAATGATTCCTGGCTCCTCCGTATGGCCTTCACCTTTGAGTACTATTGATTAGCTAGTACCTAGTTTGCCATATGATCGGAGTTCCTCTTACACCTTCCTCCTCTCTATCTAACGGAGTGGGTTGTTTTAACCCTTTGGCTGGGAACCTCATTCAGCTGGTGGCTGGTTCCTCTTCTGAACAGCTTTTGCTAAGGAAGCAAGCAAGAGACTGAAGATCCTGGGCGTGAAAGCCAAAACCTTTAAAACTGTGAAGGCTCTGAATTCTTTGTGTTGCAGTAGCATCTCGTAGGCGTGCTCCAGTGAGGAGGGTGGGGGGCGGCTGCTGTATGAGACACAGGACCAGCACGTAACGAGAGGGCTGCTCCTGCCCTAAAGAAGTTGCAGCCTGAATAGAAAACACAAAGAATGGGAGGGGAAACTAGAGGCACAAAGAAAAGAGATGACTTGGCCAAGATTGAGCAGTAAATCAGTGGCAAAACATCGAAGAGTTCCCTGGAGTCCTAATCTGGTGACCTTTCTAGTGGGGCAGGCTGCCTCTGGCTTTTCACTGAAGTGTGCAAAGCATTGGCTTTTGATTTGCAAATAGATTAGAACACACAGCGTCTGATGCCAGAAACTTCGGCCCAAAGTTAACGTTGCCTAATGGTGTCTTGTATTGTTCCAGAACGCAGAGAGGATTAATCCTCAGCGGGATATGAAAAAGTAATGCGAAATTAAACGTCTGAAAAGTAGAAAATATAAAGGTTTGTGCAACACTGTCAAAATAACCTTAACTCTGCTCCCTTCCAGAGTCGCTGCTCTATACGCTCAAACTGAATCTCGGGGAAAATTCAAGAAACGAAAGCACACGAAAGCATCCAGTACAGACTAATATTGCTTTTGTCTGAGCATATCACATCAAGAGCGATGGAACAGACCACACTATGTTCTCTTAAGTTTCTTGTAAGTCCATAGGCTTTAAAGCCAGGAAGACCTCACTAGACTGTCTGACCTTATCCATACCAACCTTCAGCCTTCTTTTACTCCATCTGTATTGAGCCAAATGCACTGCGATTGTCCACGGCATCTTCCCCCAAGGCACAAGCTCAGACCTTGGATGCAGTACATTGCAGACAGAGGAACTATTGTCCAGTTGTGTTCAGGGGGTCTTGGCTCTGGTCCTCCCCTGTTCAGTCACCACAAAGTTGGCTCGATAACCTTGGCATGCTCAGTGGAGAGGATGTGTTTTGGGATGCTGAGGCAAGCTGGTTTAGCAGCACTTAGAATAGTCCACCTAAAACCAGACTGTGATGTTAAGTTTTATCTATAGCAGAGCTGGGATTCCTCGAATACCTGGGTGAATTTAATCTAGTGTCCCTTTGGGAAAAAAGTGTCTAACAGTGACGCAAGTTGGTCTCAGTTTAGAGAACGGTTTGGCTCTTCATGCCTTATGATCTTTCCCCATCTACCAGTGAGGTGTTTACAGCACAGTTTCCACCACTAAGAGCAAATCTGTGTGTTTATTTAGTCATGATGCTTTTCCACAAGGAGAAAGATCTGTAACCTCAGCAGCACCTACAGAGATATTCTCAGTACATGGCTGCAGGGGACCAGGCAGCTGGTAGGGCCCTTGTGGTCAGTGCTTCCATCGTGGTCCATATTCCCTGGCTACTACATTGAAGTGTAGGATGGTTAAATGTAACCTACCAGTATCAACCCTATTCACTAGTTTTATTGAGACAGCACCAGGAGGATGAAAATTCCTCTTTTCCCACCTGCATCGCATTTAAATCTTGTTACCTCCCTACTGAGGAATGAGCTGGGTGGGGAGAGCTCAGGCTCTTGTGTTACTTTATCACGTTTGATATTACAGATGGGTGAAATATTTATGGGGGACAATTTATTAGATGTATTTGCCCTTTTCATTAGATGTCTTTTCACTTTACACGCTCAGGTGCTTTGAGGAACTGCCTAAATTTACCCACAGTGAACACTCAGTGAAATCATTCCACCAGACAAGTTTCAGCCCCGGATTAATAACGACACGAGCGCAAACGTGAGTCACTTATTTTGACCAGATGCCGAAAGTCTTGTGTCCTTCTCTTGCCTGGTTTTATCTTTCTTAAAAAGAAGAAGTGGCGAGTAAGGGAGAAGAAATAATGTACAATGGATGGCAATCGCGAGTTATTTGTGTAATGAACAATGTCTTTGCAACGCTTCCACGTCACTGGGATTAAAATCCAGACGCCGAAGGGAAAGTGACTGAAAGGGGACACCCGTCCAGCCTGCCCATCCGGAGTTGTCCCATCTGGTCCTCATCCCTCGCACCTCAGGACTTTTCAGTCATGGCATGGTTTTATTGTCTCCATCCTGGAGTGATGCAATGTCTCTATCTCATAGTGGGAACTGAGGCACAGGCTAGATGAAAGCTCTTGCCCTGTGGTTAGCTGGAATCGGACCCCAAGTCATTTATAACATTTTCTTCACTGCCACAGGGCACATCTCCCAGGGGGACTTGTAAATTTATTTATTTATTTATTCATTTATTTATTCATTTATTTATTTTGGCTGGACAGGAGGAGGTTCCCTCACATGTCCAAATATCTGAGGGACAAAACCATCCATATCTGCTTGGTCTCTATACTGCGATTTCCTATGAGCTTGATATCTGTCCATGCCTTGTTCTTTACATTCCTCCCTACGTACCAGCTACTGTCAGACCCAAAATACTGCCCTGCTTGGATATTTGCTCTTATGTAATAGAGCATTTATGTTCTCAGGAGGTTTGGGAGCTCTCCTGTTTTTCATTGTGGTCTCCACTGATCAGGCAACATACAAAATGACCCCAGAAAGCTTGGCGGTTTTGCCCAACGTCTCTTAAATACTTTCTCTTCCATGTAATCTTGCCTCCAGCAGGGTCAGCATTTGGCTGAGCTCTCTACCACCAACCTGGAAGGTCTTTACTAGGTATATGTTGTGTGTTCATCACTGGTGTAGAGAAGAGTTGTGCCAGTGAAACATGTCAGGCTGTGAAATCCTGATTATTTTTAATGGCCAAAGGAGCTGCTACAATCACAGAACCTGATTTTCCCTCGTAAAATGGGCCTCAGGATGTCTTCTGCTAATTGTTGCTTTGATCCCAGCCACTTTTAGTTGTGGTTAAGAAGGGATGTGGATCCCTCCTCAGTAGTGGCCAAGTCGTGTGTGTAGGTCTCTGGCAGAGGAGAGGGCAGTGGTGAGGAGGAGAAGCATGCAGCAGAGATGAGGTGGTACAGCAATGGCCTTTTGGTGGGGATGTGGTTTCCAGGATGTCTCCCTCTATTCCTGGCAGAAGATATCAGGGCGAATGAATCCTGGAAGCCCTCGAATGCAAGTCTGGATATGTTCTGTCTCTGTTTGCCAACTCTGCTGAAGGAGAAATCACGGCCACACCGCTGTCCCATCCCTCAGCAGCTATTTGGCAACCTCCCCCTTCCATCAACACCACAACTGGCTCGCATGCTATCTGCTGACCACTTTCTTTTCCTCAACCCTTGTGCCTCGAATGGATCAATTTTTAGAATTTATGAAGCGTCAGATGTTCTGCTGAGAGCCGAACATGGATGAAAAAACACTAGAAAGCTGCTGGAAATCGCTAGAAAGCAGCGTTATTTATCGGCTGAAATGGTGCACTATGGCAAGAACCATGTCTCCTGGCTGCCCTGAGGTCCTCCAAGCCCCTGTTGAATTTGATGCTTGCTCAAGGTCAGCTGGCCACTTTTGGCTCTTGGCTCTGTGCTGTGTCCTCTTGCTGATGAGCATGTTCTGCAGAACCTGCAGGACCTGCCAGCTTCGGGGAAGTGGGAGAGAACCTCCCTTGAAGTCCCAAGGAAGTGCTCACGTTCGGTTCAGACCCTCTGTCTTTCCCTCATCAATACTCTTGGGTCCACCAGTTTCATTGGGGTAACCAACACCCCAGGTCCAACCAGTTTCAGGGGCTGGGCAAGGTCAGAAGTTTATTTTGGTGCATCTCTCACCTTGAAAAGCGTTACAAAAACATGAAGTCATTGCTAGAGCTGGTTGGAAAATTTCATTTACGTGTTGTGTTTTTTTTTTCCTGCTATAAAAGGCAAATATATTTAAACTGAAATTATTTGTGGGTAATGGGATGGTTTGAACAGATTTTCCAGTTTACAAAAAGGTTGCAAGTCTTCTGAAGTCTTTTTTTAAAATTATTTTTATTATTATTTTTTTAATGATTAGGACTTTGGGGTTGGTTTATGTTGAAATAACATTCATTTTTTAATTTAACTTAATTTTTACTAGGGGAAAGAGATGAAACCAAGAGGAAAAGGTCCAAATCAAACATTTGAAAATAATTTTTATCTGCAGCAATTTTTTTTGCTCTACTTTCATTTGTTTTGGGTTTTTTTTTGCCATGTGGTCTGTGAACATTTTCAAGATTTCCATCCAGTTTTCTTTCTGATGTGCAGAGGAACATCAACTAAAATTTCCAAAATTGTTATGAGAAAGGGGAAAATCACCCCTGCCAAGCTCTATGGCTTGAATAAGTTTTAAAACACTGGCGGTCAAAAGCTGTGATTTCATTTACCAGGGAGGGTTTTCTTATGTTGTCACACCCCGTGTAGCCTCTGAGGAGTGGACAACAAGGAGCTATTTCTGACCCTTCCCACCTGCATGAACTCTTAAACGTCTCTAAAATACAGTGCATCATATTTTGGAGAGGTGGTTGAGCTGAGGAGCTCAGAGTCAGCTGGGAGGATTTGTAAACAGAACTATGTGAGATGGGATGAAGCAAATAATGACATGTAGGAAAGGGTTGGGAAATGAGAAGTTGGGGATGACTCAGTGTGAACGTCCACACAGAGTGGCCAACAGCAAATGCACGGGGGAGCTTCGAAGCAGAGGACGAGTGAGTCTCCAGTTGAGACTCCAGCCTTGAGAGGTTTGCAGCTCAGGGGTTTCTTGAGCTTCACCTTTTTGCTCAATAGCGTGGCAAGGAAATACCAAAATGCAGTGTGAATAGAGAGAAAAATCTAATAATGATTTTTGCAAGGTCAAGTGGAAGTGCTCACTGGGGCTAATGGTGAAGATCCTGCTGCACCTTGTTTGTTAGAGCATCTTTCTTTTCCCAACCTTTCATTTACCCATGGTTTGCCTTCTAGATCAAGCAATCCAGCCTTGTGGGTTTGACTTTTGTCTGAAAAATGGGGTGGTTTTTTTAGAGTAAACCTTCACGTTTTCTTCCCCCTGATTTCTTTTAATCTCAAACTGCAGATTTAAATCATTTATTCCACCCGACTTTTAACCTTATCTCCAGCGGAGTAGGTAACTGGAGAGGTGAAATGCAGTGTGGCTTTGTCCCTGTAGAACACCATCAGCTCTATCTTCTTCTGCATGTAAATCTCCCTGGTGTACCTTGCCCTTTACACCATGGTAAGACTGAGTGACCAGCACCTATTCAGCAGAGGAGACGGGGTAGGTGTGAGTCCGGATAGTGTCCAAATGACCCCGGAGAAGCGTCGAAATCAGGCTGTTAACAACCACACTCTACGTGGCAGTGACCCAGAGCCCTGTAATTAGAGGTAAATATTACAGTTGACTTCGAAACACTATAGGAATTAGGAATTGCTGTCTGTTGGGGGAATCAGAGCATCCTTTTATTGGTCGGGGCTAGGGGAGAGCAGAGTGGTGGTGAGGTCGTTTCATGGTTTTGTATTCCAGGCAGTTTGCCTGCTCGAGAGGAAGCTATTTATTGATCTCTAACTGTGAGGGTTAATAAATCTCCATTTGGACTGGTTGAAATTCTGGCCAGGTCAATCGGAGGCAGATGATAACTGCTTCTTAACCAGAGGTGCTCTGCGAAACAGCTGGGGGGAAGCCGCCCAGGTCTGGCCTGCAATAAGAAACTGGGGGTTTGCAGGCCCTTGGCCTTCCTTGAGTGCTTGGGTAGGTTGGATTTAATGCATATGAATTCCTTTATTTCATTGTATGTGGTCCACAGCTTTTTTTTCCCCATCCCTTGACGTCTCCCGTTATACACCCGTGCCACCTCGGGTGGGGGGGAAGCATCTGCTTGGCAAACAGGCTGGTTTCATTACCCCATCTCCTCCCCTGGCCTCCTTCCTGACGGCCATCTTCACTGGGAGCCTCCATGTGTGGAAATCAGCTTCTGCTCCACACAATGTGTGCAAACCCCCCTGGAAGGATTTTTACGAGAGGTCACATGCTCGAGCCTGTCTGTCACTGGCCACCCGGGGCTGGCCACTCCACCCTCCTGCTTCCCCGGGACTTGCCCTTTGGTTCCTCACCCTGCGCAGCAAATGCCTCCGCTTCAATAGACATAATTTCCAATTGTCTCCATGCGCTTTGGAAGTCTCTCTATCACACCCTGAACAAATATGCCTTTTTTTTTTCCTTGTTTTTTTTTTCTTTCTTTTTTTTTTTTAAATTTGTTCTTCTGAACTCGCTGCTGAATAATTGGTTCTTTCCCCACTGCCATGTTTCTGCTCTAATCAAGGACAGATTCTTGTGAAAATAGATTGGTCTTCCCACCACCCCACCTCTCCCTCAGTGTGGATAAAGCTGTTTTTTTAAAAAAATAATTTCCTAGAATTGGGAGATTTGGCAGGACTCGGGTCCCTCCTGATGCGGGAGGGTTAAAGGGAGAGCTGGGTGGCCTGTTTGCTCTCGGCTTTAACCATTTCATCATTCGCAGAGAAAACCCTTTCCCCTAGTCTTCTTCCTCAAGAGGGTCACTTGCGGTGCATGTGATGTAGGAAGCCCCACTGAAACCTTGGCAGCAGCTTTGGGCTCAGGTAATTCTTCCCACCATCTCTGTTGGGCAGCCCTGAACTATAGGTTGATCCCGAGAAATGCTGGATGCATCCTATTGGGTACTGAGTGCCATCAGCTCACGCTGGCAGTCCCAGAACTCAAGGCAGGGACTCTTTTCCAGGGTTGTGTGCACACTCCTAAGGCCTGAAGCCCTTGATGATGAGTTTCATCACTGAGGACATCGCCTTCCCTGGGCTTCTCAGGCTCCCTGACCTCCTGCTAGGTGTGGAAAGGACCAATTCTCACCTTCTCACAAAGGTGCTGGGTGTACTTTGCCTCGCATCTAGAGGAAGGTGAACTTCTACAAAACCTGAGGAGGGCACTAGAGAAGTGCAGAAATGTTGATACGGGGACTCCACCAGCCCAGTGCATGTGGCTGCCATCTGCAGAGCCCCCAGCTCCTGGTGCTGGCCTTTTGCTGGGAGGGTGAGGTGAAGAGAGCAGGGGAAAAAGGCTTCTTAGACTTTTGTGTGTGTTGTGGAGCAGCTAAGGTCTTATCAACGCTTTGCTCTCCATCTGGTCCGTGATTGCCAAGCCTTCACGTGTGCACAGGGGGTGTACGTGTGTATAAAAATATATGGCTGTATAATTAGAACCAGACAAGAATATTTGGCTGAAATGGTGGTGGAGAGCGGGGACTCGGGGGGTGTCCAAATACACCGGTTCGTTGGAGCCAGAACTTTTCATGGGAAGTGTCAGGTTTGATGAATTTCCCATTAAAAAAAAAGGAAAAGGTTTTCACATATTTTAAACATTCCAATGCAGAGTTTTTAAACCATCACCTCCCAGCTTCGTGTTTTTTTCCTGCTCACAGAGATTTTGGGGATCATTCAGAATCAGGCAGAACAGGGATTTGAAGTGTGGCCAACGTCCTAAACACCAGCTCAACAGCATCAGTCAGTCTCTCTCCTTTTCTTCACAAAAAGCTTCCTGATAAAACTGATTGAAGCCAAAAATGTTCCACAGGGATGTGTCAGCTTTAGCCAAATGGTGTATTTGACCAGATGAGGAGATAGTCACCTCTAATTATGTTTCCATTGCCCTTGCACTTTAATGAAGCTTCCCACCCCTAAGATGCACCTTCCATCCTGTCTTAAAGCAGCTTCTTGGTCGAGTCCCTTGATTGAGCTGGTCTTTTTGTAGTCTTCCCATTTCCCCAGATCTTTCCGTCTCCCCAAAAAGGCTCCTTGCCTTTCGTAGTGCTGCAAAACCTCAGCCTTGCCACAGGATCAGGAGGTCGAGGGGATGGCCAGGCTGGCAAAGGCAGAGACCAGTGAACATCAAGATGTGAGGGAAACCCACGCAGTTCAGAGAGGCTTTGGGAATTGGGATCCACCTGCCTGGAGCATCTAAACCATTAATTAGGACCACATCCATTGGGATGGGGGGTGAGGGGGTGTCGGCCTGAGGGCCACATGGCTGGCGTTTTTGCCCAAACTATTCATGCTTGCCTAGGTAGAAGACCCTTGCACTGAAGCCCAGATCCTCAAAGTTTT
This sequence comes from Todus mexicanus, assembly GCA_013389965.1. Classification (NCBI taxonomy): domain Eukaryota; kingdom Metazoa; phylum Chordata; class Aves; order Coraciiformes; family Todidae; genus Todus; species Todus mexicanus. The sequence goes on from WEIS01054881.1 coordinate 20,363, forward strand.
GACTTGACTGGGGAATCAAATGCCTAAACACCTTTGAGGATCACTGCCTTAGTCACTGCATCCCCTGCCAGCTTTAAACCACTCTGGGGAACTTATAAATGCTTCTTTATAAGCTTTTTGAGCTGAATTCTGACCCCGACTGGCTTCGTCCTGGTGACACTGAAGGCTCAGCCTCTCTCCTTCCGCCCCTGTCCCCATGCAGAGGAGCTCTGGGAGGTGCCGTGGCAGGTTCCCTCTTCCTCTAAACCCTGGGGCAAAGAGATCACCTGAGCCGCTGTTTCGGGATATCACCATGGGATGAACTAAGCGGAGGACGGCAGTGTGAGCTGCAGCTGAACAAAAGGTAATGGGAATATATAGATACCTATATGTTTCTATAGATATACATATTCTTCTTGTCCTGGTGTTCCTATACCTTGAACTAGTTCAAAGCTGGGCTGGAGAACCGGGGAGAAAGGATCCATTCCTGGTGTTGGTCAGTGCTGGGTGACACACTCCTGGGTGACAGCAACTTGTTGCTGTACCTTGTGCATTCAGGAGCAGTGGGAGGGACAGAAAATATGAGCATTTGGTCCCTTGGGACCTAGGGAAAAACTAAGATATGCAGGATCTGTCATTGGCAAGGGAAGGGAGCTACCCCTGCCAGGGCAGGGGTGGAGTCCCCATGATCCCTGGAGGGGTTTCCAAGCCATGGAGATGTGGTGCTGAGGGACACGGGGTAGTGGTGCCCTGGCAGTGCTGGGGGAATGTTTGGGTTTGATGGTCTTGGAGGTCTCTTCCAACCCAAATGATTCTGTGATTCTCTGTACATTCAGAGCTTATACTGGTTTTATGGACATTTTCTTGTAAATATGTTTTTTGGCTGCAACCCACCCGTTACACATCCAAAGGACGGTTGATTNCCCCTTTTTCCCCCTCCGCCCTCTCGCAGATGGGTTTACCTCTGACGGGACCTCCCCACAGCCATCTCTGCTCAGGTTATTCCCTCTGCTGAGCTGTAGGCACAGCATCGGGGTGGGCTGGGGGCTGAGCTTGCCCGAAGGGCATTGCTTTGTACCTACCAGATGTGCTGAATTTCTCACTCCGGCTCCCTCTGAGCAGCCCCCTGCTTCCTCTTGACCTTGCTGTAATTTAGATTCTCAGCCTTTTGCCAGTCCCTGCAGCTGATTTATTCTCCTGATGTTTAATGTTGGGTTTGCCTCTTTGGAGGAAGGTTATAGCCACCTTGGAAATATTTGCAGAGCAGACCTTCTCTCTCTTTTTTTTTTTTTTTAATTATTATCATTTATTTTTTTTTCCTCACTCCTTGAGAGCAAACTAGCATTACGGTATGTGGCCAGCCTGCGGTTCCCCAGCTAGCAAATTCTCTGCTGGCCAGGTCTCTACGCGATCATTTGCGTTCTGTCATGAAGCCTTCAGAGATCTTGCCAGCCATTGGTTTGGCATCCAGTGCTTCTCAGCAGGACTGGTTGCCTGTATCCTGTCTTTAGCTAATGTTCTGTCAACCACAGGGGGAAACTCATCCAACAAGATCTCTATCAGCCTTTCAAGGACCAGCAGTTCTGCCGTGTGGATTGGAGTCCCGCACCCTGGCCTGATCTATTTATTAAAGCGCTCTGCCAATCAGTAGACCTTGTCAAAAATAATGTTTCCCCTTCCCCTCCCCCTGGAAAAAGTTGATCGGAGTAACAAAATGTTTGTTTTCCTCAACTTATTCCGTGGAAATTTACAGGTTCCATTGAAAAAATGAAAGATACGTTTTCAGCTGGTGAAGAGCTTTCACTTTAAGGCTTTTCAGATTTCCAATAGAAGAAAAATAATCAGAAGTTTTGAAGGGAAGGTGCTAATGACTATGAATACTTGGACTGCGCAGAAAGCCCAGCTTTCCAACAAGGCTGCTTTTTGCTTACGCTCGCTGGTGACTGAACAGTTTTCTCATCCCAAAGGTGCTCCTGCAGGATGGCTCTGGGGCTCACTGGGAGACATGTGTCTAGACTTGCCTTTTGACCACAACATTGTCCTTTCTTGCTCATCCAAGGACATCTGGTCTTGCCTTCCCCTCCCACCACATCTTTGCCTGCTGTAACCATTCCAATCCTGAACATGCACACGGGGACAACGGTTTTAAATTAGAGAAGGGTAGATTTAGATTGGATGCTAGGAAAAAGTTCCTTGCCAGGAGGGTAGTGGAACACTCGAGCAGGTTGCCCAGAGAGGCAGTTGAGGCCTCATCCCTGCAGACATTCAAGGTGAAGCTCAACAAGGCTCTGAGCAACCTGCTCTAGTTGAGGATGTCCCTGCTCCCTGCAGGGGCGTTGGACTAGATGACCTTCAGAGGTCCCTTCCACCCCAAATGATTGTATGATTTGTTTTTGTCCAGGCCAGGGGCTTCCTTCTTTCTGGTCCATAAAGTGAGGCACTGCATCACATCCAGCTCATTAGACTCTGTAGGAGGGAAGGGGGAAAGGGTTGATCAGATAAAGCCTGGGGCTGCTCCAGCAGTGAGATGTGCTCACCAAGCCATTGTGATCACTGGAATTAAGTTTTATAATATTCCAAGCAAATATTGTCTTAGCCCAGCTCTGGGAAATGCCTTTTTGTGTGTGCATGTGTGGGTTTCAGCCAGATGCTCTGGCTCAGCCTCCTTGAGCTTGGCAGAGAATTCTTCTCCAAAACTTGGACAAGTGGCTTCAGCACCTAATGGCTTCTTCTGAGCCGATGTCCAGCTTGGTTGGTAGATATCAACAGGTGATTTAACCACATGGTTGCTCTGGGAGCAGCGGCACTGGTAGGAGGTAGCTTTGGAAAGCAAAGATCTTTGCCTGTACATGTTGGCAGTGGGAGATGCATTTCTCCCTCTTGTCTGCCCAGCTCTGGAGGTGGAAGCTTCCAGGAACAAAATAGGTATTCTGTTAGCTGCTGCTCCCTGGCTGTATATGTTATGTTGGCCACAGGGCTCCTCGTTGTCCCTAGAGGGCATGTCCATCAGCTGTCTTCTGAACTTCAGTACCTCTGAAGTAGCTGGACTCCAAGAGACTGATCACTACAAAGCCAGCAGGAGAGGAATATGGAGAGGAGA
>WEIS01054888.1:0-14611 GCA_013389965.1 Todus mexicanus
CATCATTTGAACATTAACTATTATTAATATTCTATCAGTAGCATTAAAATAGAAACCTGACTACTCGGGAAGGCGCAAGCTCTAAGACAAGTGATGTTTCAGTTGTCAGGGGCATTGCATAATGCTAAGAAAAGGCAAAGGCTGATATTTTTAAGTTTGAGCACTAGAAACTTGGCACCTCTGCCAAAGTGAGCAAAATGTCTAATGCTTAGTGAAATGGCAGGAGTGTAGGTGTCTACAATTTCTAGAGTACACGGGCTTTAAACACAGTGCTTAAAGCAAAGCACCCAGGTTATTTCTAGAATGCGAGGTTAATTTTGTACCAGGCAGAATTATAAGGGGAATAATCAGTATTTATGGAAATCAATTGCTCGTCATTACTGGATTGTGTTTAACCTCACAGATGTTCAGTGTATAATGTAAAAAAATAAATACATCTGGAGCTGGGAGCAGGTCTGAGTGCAATTCTAAGGGGCTTGAAGTATTTAATTTTCTAAATGAATGTTTTGAGTGCAGAATTGTCCCACATGAGCGTAACTGTCCTTCTAAGAGGCAAGAGCGCTGACATAAAAAACCCAAACATTCAGTTCTAAAATTGATACTACTAAAAGATAAAAACTGGGATGTAAAGCTTAACTGACAGGAATCTTTTCTGTCTCCTTCAAGAGCTTTTTTTGCCTGATACAGTTAATTTGTTGCTATAACAAAAGTCATCTTTGCTGTAGTCGGTGACAAGAATTCTTTTTATTATCACAAAATAATATTTTAGGGATCATCTCTATGAGTGAGTTTTAACCCAAAACATTCATCCCAAGGGACGATTGTTTGATTGATCATCAGGAGACTTTCTGAGGCTTTATCTGCCATAGGCGTGAGGAAGACCCTCCTTCCTGAGACCGTGGTAGTTTTGGAAGCAGAACTTCAGCAGCACAGCGAATATAAAAGCAAATGAAAGCAGTACTTGAGGAGTTCGGGCATCCATCTCCAACACTAGTCACCATCTGAGTGGGCAGTTCTGAAGCTCTTAAAAACATGCCGAGTCTAAGCGTAGCAATAGCTAAGAACAAAATGACATGTCACAAAGAAGCATCAGAAGAATTAAAGCAGCAAACAACACTGCAGCAGTTCTCATGCTTCCAGAAGTGAAGTTGTCTACACATGCAGAAAGGGAGCATTTCTTTTCTTTAGTCCTTTTCCATGCCAGATAGTTAGTGCTATTTCCTCATATTCGGTAGGTACTCAAACTAGGAGAGTAGATTTTGATTAGAAATTAGGAAGGAATTCTTCACTCTGAGGGTCATGAGACACTGGCACAGGTTGGCCAGGGAAGCTGTGGATGCTCCATCCCTATAAGTGTTCAAGATCAGGTTGGAAGGGGCTTTGAGCAACCTACTCTAGAGAGAGGTGTCTCTGCCCATGGCAGGGGGGGTGGAACGAGATGATCTTTAAGGTCCCTTCCAACCCAAACCGTTCTATGATTCTCTTCTGTGTAGTTAGTGGAATCATTGCAAATTGGTCCTTGTGAAAATGCTCAGGTTAGTGGTGGAATGCTACTGAGGATCGTTGCTTCTCAAGACACGGGTTAAGATCTTCACTTACTTTTCATGCCTTTTGTACTCTATGTGTAATGTGAAGAAAATGTGGGGATGCTAGTTTCAGGAAGACAGTCTCTGGGGTGTTTCAATGACTCAAATTTCGACAACAAAAATGCTAAACTATTCATAAGTAGCGCAAAGCAATTGTTTCATCTGGCTGATTTCTGACACTGGCCAATGCCAGACGTTTCAGAGAAGAGTACAAAATGCAACATGCAAAACACTTGCAGTAGCTGAATTAATAAAAATGACACCATTTAAATTTCAACAAAGAGGAACATGCAGTTCCCAGTCAGTTGCTAACCAGTTGAAGCAAGATAACTAAAGTTCATTGCTCTGCTTTTCCATTTCATATGCACCATTTTAAAAGAACTCTGTATCAGTCGATTTTGTAAACGCGGAATATAAACTGTAACATGAAACTCCTGCTCACAATGGTATATGCCATCTCAACAGTGCTGATTTCATCAAGATAAATTATTTGTCATATACTCTATGGTAATCTACTACTTTAAACACACAAGAAAGGGAAAGACAAGAGCTCCTGATGTAGCATTCTTTTCTTCCACTTCAGGCTTGGACAAATCACTTAATTGTGTGGTCTCAGCTTCAGTCTTAATAGCAGAAGCTAAACTTATTTGGAGATTAAAGACCTGTGGTGTTGATTTTCATCCATTTTGAACATCTCTCATAGGAATCTCAAAACACCTCGAAGAAAACTAAAAATAATTTTTAAAAAAGAACATTTGCCCTCACTGCACACTCAGAGTATGGCTAATAAAGCAGGGATGACGACAGTAGTTGACTATTGGCTCATTCTCAGAGAAGCATGACTCTTTTTCATGTTTTTCAGAAGCTTTTTCCCACCTCATCTTTAACCAGTTCATATTCTGATGCCTTAGAACATTCTCCAAATTAAGTCGCTTTATCTTTATTTCATACTCAGGATACCTAACTCAGATATTAAGTTGTTGACTACGGATAATTATTTTACTCGACGATGTTTTTTTTTCAAGCTGCTACAGCTTTTTGCGCTGCCAAGGCTCTAGAACCACCTCGATCTCTTTGCTGAGCCATTAAATGCACTGCATTTCTGGACCGAGGCATCACCGACGCCACAGTGCATTTGTGCTGCTTGAGCTCTGACAAAGATTTACAAGTACTTGACCTTTTCAGCTGAGACAAAATCTTCCGTTTCTGAATGCTGCCGCACATATGTTCATTTCAGATGCTGTTTCTTAGCAGAATATAAAATTACGGAGACTAATGCCATGAGAAATATTGGGCTGGTACCGGAAGAAAACTAGACTTCAAGTAACTTTAGATTTAGAGTAGAATATGTGAGAAGTCAGAAATAAGCATTTTCTTGGACTTTCTGAACAAAACTAGAAGCAATAATAAGCAAATGTGACAGAATTATGCTACGAATATATCTGACGAACACTTCACTTTGTCTGTGATGAATTCGCAAAACACCAGTCACGACTGAAAATGCATTTGACATATAAATATCCTCCAAATGGCTTGGATAAGCAATTGTTGGTCTGTGAAACATTTGCTCACTGTTTAGTGTAACAATTTTCAACTGCTTTTTTTTTGGCATGAGCGTGCAGACCTCTCAGAGCGTGTGCTCATTCTCCCTCTTCTGGACTGGTTTTAAAGGCAGAATTACAACCGTCAAAATGATCTCGAAGGGATAGATTTTTGTTCCCAACTGCACAGAAGGATTTCACATGATTTCTGAAGGAAGCTTTAGTATTTGGGCCCTCTGGAGGTGTAGAAAGTGAATGGGAGGTAAAATCCATATCCCTGATTAAATGCAAGCCTGGACACAAGCTCTGGGTTGCCAGCAGTGCTCCGCAGAGGGGCAAGCAGAAAGGGTGCTGAGCTAAAACGTTGGAAACCCTCAAGCTGCAGCCACTGTCATCATCCACAAAGAGGAGCTGGAGACCCATGACAGTGGGGTGCGTAAGGTGGTGTCTACTGGAAGAAGCCCAAAGAGAAATGGGGGATGGTATTGTGGATATTCAAGTATTTTCTGCAGCTCTTTTTCTGTAGCTGCAGTAATGTTAATATCGCATTATCAAAGTAGAGAGTGTCCCCCCTTCCAGAGGGCATGAAGCTTTTCAAGGGATTCAGAACTGACAACGCTGGCAATACACCCACTCACTCTGGTAACCTGAGCGAGGGAGAGTTGATAGGAGGATGTTGGTGTCGAAAGAATATTAGAGCGCGGCTGTGGTGCAAAACTGGAGTACAAAACAAAGTGTTTCATATAGTTGTCCTGTCTCCTAGCGCAGCTAAATCAGTTCCCTATACCCTAAGGGTGGGAGTAATTTTCTCTCTGTCCCTTCTCTGAGCTCTGGATTTCTTCTATAAAGTAAAAATAGAACTATCAAAAATGTTTTAGTGAAGAGATGTCTCCTTTTTCAATAGGTGAATTGATATTTTTATTTTTTTCCTATTCTCTTTCCTTTTTTCTTTTCGTTTTTTTTTTTTTTTCCCTGACAAAATAGGAAAGAAAAGAGCTCTTGCCTCATATGAGACCCAATAAAATGACCTCAGGTTTACAGCTGCTTAGCTGAATCCTCTGATTTTTATCCTATTTTCATATTCTTCGTGTGCATCTGTGTGGTAACCCCCAAGACACAGATTTCTGATGAGTAGGACGGTGGGCTTCCTTTAGTAAGATCCCATTTTTCCCCCCTTCAAAATCATCCCTTTCCTTGTAATAAAAATTCACCTTGTATTGATGTTCATATTAAGGTGGTTTTATCTCCAATAACATCAGCTCCTAAAGAGTCAGAGATCGCAAGTTTCGACAAGTGTTGTCACATGTGGTGTGTTAACATCAGAAAATATTGAATATAAATATAAACAAATGTTCCTAAGCACAATCACACAGGCTCCTCAGTTAGTAACAACATCTTACTCTTTAGTAGTAACTATGTAGTTCAAGACCCAGGATTGTTTAGTCTACGATATCTTAATAAGAAATATTCATAAGAAATTACTAAGAACTACTGTAGAAATTTATATATTGATAACAAATACTGCAAAACTTGCAGAATATGAGGCATAAAAACTTCTCAATAAAATCTACTGGTATGAAGAGCATTATTTGGGTTTTAGTATTGTTCCATGTTAAGCTGGCACAGAACACCGAGTGATTGTATTCTGGAAATGTGAGATAAAACAGCATTTAAAACCAGTTATAAATTACAGAATTCTGAAGAATTGTAGGAATTCTTAGAAATGGATGTCAGAATATTCTTGGTGTCGTTTGGTTGTCTGGTTCTGGAAAAGAAAATCAGAAATTGGAGGTGATCTGTTTGCTTACATAAAATATATATAGGAATATATTTCATCTATCTGTATGTAATCAACTCTATCTAGGGGGAAAAAAAAATCGTTCTTTCCTACAATAGATGGCAGGTAATTCCCACCAGTATCTTTGTGAATAGCACACTCGTTTCCCATTGCCTCCAGAACAAAAGATTATTCCGGTTTTATGACATAACATTCACAACTTCTCTTTCCTGCACATACTTTATCTGGGAGTTGTTCCCAGATGCTTAATCTTTCCACTCTCTTGCAATTCTGTGAGCGTTTGTTTTGAGTGAATTCCATTACTGCAGGTATCATAATGATCTGCTCTTCGAAAAAAATAACCTTAATTAAGTCCTTGAGCTGTAATTTTACCTCAGACAGGTGCTTCCTTAAAAAAAAAACCCAACAAACAAAACCCACCAGGTCGATTTGTTTCTTTAAAGCTTGTATAATTTAATAGGAAATTTTGCAGCTACAGAGGGATAAGAAAGAAACAGCTAGTGGAAGGGAGGAGACTGGAAGGATGAAGAGAGGAGAGGGGAATGCTAAGGTCTGTTGAGAGGAGGAGAGGGCAAGGGAAGGTTAAGGAAAGGAGGTGGAGAGAGGGATGAAACGGAAAGGAGAGAAGGGAATTGTACGGAATAAAAGTACAGGGAAAAAAAGGAAAAATGAAAGCAAAAAGGAAAAGGCAACCTTCAGTTACCAGCCACATCTCTGGAAAAAAAAGACATCCTACTCATAAACATAAATATAAAGACAGTGATGATGCAGACTCCAATGATACCTCTCAAATGTTTTCTCTTCATGAGTCATCACTGAATTTGTGTTGCATTTAAGTCCAGGTACTAATTTTTTAACAGTTGAGTACTGGCTTTCTAAGAAGTCTGACATCCTCTTTGTTTGATTTTAGCAATCCAGAAGTACTGAAAATGATTGGTGAAGCTCAAGTGGTACGCACTAGGGTTATAAACGTACTGGCATTGCCAAGAATCTTATTTTGGGGACCCTTAGCTGGATTTTCACCTATCTAAAACACATATAGCATGAAAACCTTATCACTCTCTACAACTACCTGAAAGGAGGCTGTAGCAAGGTGGGGGGCGGTCTTTTCTCCCAGGCAACAAGTGATAGGACAAGAGAAAACAGCCTCGAGTTGCACTGGGGGAGGTTTAGGTTGGACATGAAGAAAAAATTCTTCACTGAAAGGGTTGTTAAACCCTGGAAGAGGCTGCCCAAGGAGGGCATGGAGTTCACATCCGGGAGGTATTTAAAAGGCATGGAGATGAGGTGCTGAGGGACATGGTTTAGTGGTGGACTTGGCAGCGTTACATTAATGGTTGAACGCAATGTCTTCAAGGCTTTTTTCCAACCAAAATGATTTTATGATTCTATGATGCTACTTGTGGAACTTGCCTTGTCTGTCTTGAAGCTGGGCATGCTACAAAACCGCTTAAGATATAAGGTGAAGTATTTTATGATAATGGGTAAAAAAAAATAAATAAATAAGGTAATATTTCATAGTCTGGAGCTTCTCGAAGGAATCAGATGGGTGGCATCCAGTCTCCAAACAAGGTAACACACTTGAAGAAGCTGAAAAGGATCATCACTTGCAAGGTATCACCTGCACAAGGCAGAACGTAGGAGAAAAGGAATCAGACTTATCTCAGTTCATGGAATAGTTGCAGATAAACATCAAGGATGGATAGAGAGCGGAGCTTGGGGAAGAAAAAAGGGAGTACTTGGGTTTTGACTTCACCCTTTGAAGATGAGTTGGGTCATCTCAATCACAGAGGCTAAGAACATCAAAGACTGTGGGTATTGGTACATGTTGGGAGCAAAAAAAATTCCTGATATCCTTTACCCAAGGCTCAAACAGTATGTTGGGTTTAAGTATGATTTGCAATTGCTGATACCTGGTAGTTAAAGATAAATGCTTGCCTGAAGCTTTAAAATCTGCTTGATGTTTCAGTCTGAAAATAATCCCACCACAGCAGTTCCCAACTCATGGCAGTCCAATCTGGTTGTAGTCAGTTATGTTTCATTCCAGAGACAGCTGCATTCACCAATTGCTGCTCTAGAGAGTTGCATACTTTAAAAGTCAAGTACAATACTGGCTGGAAAACATCCAGGAAAATCTGGACCAATAATACAGAAAAAGTCGCCGAGCAAAGTTAACAGCGTATTTTTCTCTTCTATCCTTTTCTTCTCATTTCCCGTATCTATTAAAGCATCTGAGGAATTCCTCATAAAACAAATAAATGCTTCCTTACCTTATCAAAAACAAATAAATTAATCTCGTTATAAGTATGAAGTTGCTATTCACAGATAATTTGACATTATGGGCTTCTTGGAAGAGAGAAAAAAAATCATTGGTGAGCTAACACAGTAGATGATTTAGAAGCAATTAAGAAGGAAAAAAAAGTTAATTAAATCTGTCCTGAGACTCCCGACACAGATCAGCAGCTGTTGCCTGTTCAACCATTCTGCCTGACCAAACACAGACCTAAATTTCTTTGGAGTATTAATTGATTGGAGATTGTAAAATTTTTACAATCCTTTTCTCCCTCACTCGTTCGGAAAGACCCAAGCCTAAGATGAGTCATTACAAAAAAACGTAAACAAAAATGAGTTCCTCGCCAATTTTTAAAAAATAAAATAATACGAATAATAAAATCCATCAGGTTGTTTGGCTGAGAGCCAAAGGAGGAACTAATAAGGTAATCCAAACTAGCCTTTTAATCAGGAGTGAATAGCAGCTGCACAGTAGTTTCCAACTTTTATCTGCAAAACAAATCTGTTTGTCTCCTCTCCAGCTGTACTGGCAGCTAATCAGCTCAGACAGGGAGAGCTGCACAACTCAAAATCTCCCTGCACGCCTGAGCTGAGGAGTCCCAACGCTGCCTCAGTCCGTTACAGAACCAGTGGCAGGGTGCAAAGACTATCTGGGAATTCTAGCAAATCTAGATCCAATTATCTGATCCTAGCAGTTGCATGTTACCGCTAATTAGATTGAAGCAAATCCTGTGTTGAGGGTCGTGGCACGTGTGTCTTATTTAACATACCTTTCTCTAACAAAGCTGGAAAGGGCTGGGAAATGCACAGACTGAAGAAAGAGGCTTTATCTGTAAGACAGGGAAATTCCAAAAGCAGTGCTACAGAAAGCTGGGCATTTATTTGTCAGATATCGACTGACAGTCGCCAAATTGCTGAAAATCTGCATCGAAAAGCAAAACACTGCAAAAGCAAAACACAGTCTCCAAATTGATTTAATATTGAGCTAACATTGGGAGAAATTTTTTCAGTCTCATATGGCTCGTATCCCGACTGCTCTCATTACTTAATAAGATAACGGTTAATGGCAGGAGGTTGTAAAATGACAGATTTTAGATAAATTCATGGCTGGGTAGTGCTTGGCAGGAAATCGGGTCCTTTTTGTCTCGGCTTCAGATGCAGCCCAGTTGGTTAAAACCTGAACTTGCCATGGATGGTATTTCACATACTAGAGAGCAAAGTTGTCAAACTCAGTTGGCTTCCCATCTGACGTTGTACTGGAGGCAAATAGTCCCAGTTGGTGCTAACTGGCATCCTTACAGGCAGCATGAGGAGAAGATACAGCTACACTGGCTGTAGAGACAGCAGAAATACCTTGAAGACGATCTTCTGAACAAGGTTAGGGTAAGAATAGGAATAAGAGAGCAAAGGTTTGTTCTGTCATTTAAGTAGATCTGTGAGATCTAACTGGGAGTTGGTCTAGGCTTATCCAGATAATGCTTAGAGTTATGGTTAATTATTTTATTTAGATTTCATGTAGACATACCTAAGACTAACCAAAACATACATAGGACTGAAAGTGCTACTCAACATTTATTCTGCCCTTCCAACAAAGTAAAGCTAAAAGGAAGAACTATCGGTCTCATCATCTGCAAACTGATCTGTATCTCTCAAAACCACAGCGAAATACAGGAACATCTTGCGAAATATCTATATCCATTTAATAAAGGATTTTAATGCTTGTTTTTTGCCATCCCTGTGTGTTTTAGCAGTGCCAAATTCGCTTGATTGCTGGGCGTGTAATGAGTTAATCGGCGTTAAAAATTCTACTCGCAAATTCATTTCCTAGTGTGCGCTCAATGAGAGACGCTTTCGTCTGTGGCAAACCTCAGAACAGACAGCTGAGCGCACGAGAAGCTATTTCCTTTTCATATGTGTGTGCAACTGTATTAGTTTCAGATGGCTAAACAGGTAGTACAGTGTTTTGAGCAGTCGTTTGCGCATTTATGCATATGCTGAATTCTCTGTCCAACATAACGTGAAGTAGTGGGGACGTTTTTGAGCTGCCAGACATCTTGCTTGCCGGTGCTTTACTCTGTCTTTTAGACAGGAGCTGCTGATTAAGAGGAAAATGATGCTTGCTTCTTTTCAGGTGGTTTTGAAGGAATTATAGTATATTCTGGCAGTGGCAAATCGTATAACAAAGAGAGCCCAGCGTAAATTACAGATAAATTTGACAAGTTCCACAGTTCCTGGATGAGCTGTGAGGCGTGAGGCATGGCAAGAGCTATCAGATCTGCTTGGTGAAGGGTTGGATGGTTTTTGTTTGCTGTTGTTGCTTTAATGTGTTGTGCAAATTCATTCGGCTTTGTGTTTAACAAAGATTTTCATTTGGTAAAGGCTACTGGTCATTATGTAGCTAATACGCTGCAGAGAATTATGTTTTAGTAATAGAATAGACGTATGAGGAAAAAAGCTACAGCTGGTGCAGATGAGCTCTTCTATACACCGCTTTTACTCGTTCCTCATGCAGTAACAATTTATAGTTGGGCCCGATGTGCTCAGTGGTGTATTGGTTTGCCACCAACACATGGTTGCAGGAACGCCAAAGGTATTTTGTCTAATAAATACACTGAGCAAAGTTGTTGTTTTGCAGAAAACTAACACAAAACGCATCCATTTGCCTGGAGAAGTCTGCGTTGTACAAATTTTTTAGCTTGTCCCAAAGTTAAGGCAATGTATACAGCTCTTAAATTCTTAGTTTACTGTCTTATGGTTTTAGACTGTGCCTGTACATCTCTTCTTTCACAAGAGGCAGAAGATTTGATTTCAATTTTTACTTTTTTCTCAGAAAGCTCGTGGTTATGACACAACCTAAATCAGAGAAAATATTTCCATCACTGAATGCTTCCTGGAGTTCTGTCCAGCATAATCAGATGCTTCCCACAAAACTTGCAGGCATTTGTTTTCAGAGCTGCTGTTTTTCCACTACAAGAGCATGAAGAAGCTGTACACACGTGCCAGTCATGCCCTTGCTTTAAATGATTAGAAATGTTTGATTTGCCATGCAAAGGATCTCAGGAAGTTGTGCGTCAGAAAACAAAAAGATGCAATGCTGGTTACAAATGACAGAGTTGGTTCTTGGAGAGTACGCTTTCTATACATTTCTACTATTTCCAGGTTTCTGTCTGGAGCTTTCTCAACCACGTCATTTGACTGCTGAGAAATTCTGTCATCACTCCCAAATCAAGGAGAATGGTGCAGGCGCATCATGGTTCTTTCTCTGTGCCTTGCTATGCTCAAGTCTAGCGTTAATTGCATAGAAAGTGGCTCACCAGGTTTGGACTGGTCTTCCCAGTGCTCCCACGCACAGCCATATCGGCCCACATCAGCACACGCTCAGGGATCTTGGTGCAGTTGCAGGTATGTCCTACTTAGAATCCTATTCTAATTCTAAGCAAGCAACATTAATGGCTAATGAGGATTGCCATCATGTAGATTGTTAAAACGTTAAAGCTTCAAGGCCAAGCTGTCACTCCTACTCAGCTTTCAGTTTGCACTGCATCAGCCTGATTTTTTCCAGAATCTAGTGCATTCATCCTATTTATAAAGCCAACACTTGTGTTTCTTTCTGACAGCACATCCACTAGTCTTTGGCTGTTGGTTTTTTTCCGTTTTGTTTTACATATGGCTAGATGGATTGGACCCGCAGGATTTTGAAGCCGTAGTACAATGTTTATCCCGATTTTTGATGCTTTAAAACGATTCTCTGTACTCTGTAAGAGATACACTGCTGTCTAGAAAGCCACATTGATAAATAGAGTCTGTTGTGAGGATCCCGTTCAATGGTGCGTTGGTGATGCGCTGGCTCACGTGATCACAGAAAAATTGTCTTTCTTGAATCTCATTCCATTCTTTTCCTAGAGTTTACTTTGGGTTTGCATTCTCTCTTCTAGTACCTTTATTGTACTTCCAGCTTTCATTTTCCTTGCTTCATTTTAAAGTTTTTCATATTCTGCTTTTCTTCACTCAGGAATTTCAATCCTTGTTCTCTGTTCTTTCTCCTTCAGTTCAAAACCTTCTGATTAATTAGGGAGTCATGAATTGATTCCAAGTCCCAAACTCTCAGATGACAATTGGCATAATTGGGAATTTGTTGAAGACCACTTAAAAGTACCTAGAAACCACAGAAAGGATTCTCTGGTGGGAATGGGGAAGTGACAGCGCAGGTACTTTACACTCTCTGAGTGAAAAATTGCTGATGTACTGCAATATCCCATTGCTGCTGTGGCACGAAAGGGAATGTCTGAAGGTCCATGGATTCGGCTAATTAACTTAAATTTAGATACAAAATCAAATGTTAAAAAAATACAAAAAAGATGAGTGACTCCTTCCTGTCCTTCCCCTATGCCAGCTTGGAATCTAGACCTTGTAAAATCATCAGGAATAGTGGCTGTCTTTGAAAGATTCTGTGATTCTTGCAGTCATGCTGTTTTGTTTAATAGCCTTGGGTCCTGACTGAGTATCAGAGGTGAGACTCATCATCATCACACCCTCAGGCACAACACCTTTATCACGCACGGACTCAAACGGATCAAAACCGATGTGTACAGAAACAGGAATTGACAGGACTGGAATCTGAATTTGTGTAAATCACGAGGAAGTCAGTTTGTATGAATATCATAGGCCACGTTATTCACCAAGACTGTTAAACACTAAGTAAACTTGATGTGAAAAAATTAGAATCATGTTTAGATTGATTTGCATTAGAAAATGAATATATTTCCTGTAGGTTATGTACGGTACATGGTATTGTTGACAGCAGCACTGCTGCATTACATGTTTTCTTCAACAAAGATTTAATCAAAGTTTAACAGCTCAATTATTAGATACCGAGAAGCAGCAGCCAGGGCTGTTAAATGTTTTCTCTGTAGATACTGTAGATTTCCTTAAAGCCTTAAAAATTCATCTATCTGGCAACATCCACTGAGGTTCTTCAGTGTCAAGAATGTCAGTAAGTCATGAAATGCAGGAAAGAAAGAGATATATTTTCTGAAATGATCTTTTCATCTGAGGAAACACACCACTACGGCATTGGATAGAGGAATTGCATTTCAGTGCAAGGAAATTAAGATGCGGTTATCAAACTTCTGTTAAGGAAGCTGAATGCTTTTGGTGTTTATTGGTTGTAACTGGAACTGAAGGAATCTTTCTCTCACTTGCCATCATATTGTTTTGCTGTTTCCTTCTCCATTTCCAACCGGCCAATTTATGAAATAAAATGTTCAGTCAAAGGATTGTTTTTTTATTCAGCATACTATTGTAAGAGATGCAGAGTTTTGGCTCATTCAGGGAAGCATCTGTTACTCTTGAAATTCCAAAAAAGTCAGAAGAATGGATTTATTCACAAATCATAGCTTCTATGTTTCTACTAATCCAACCCAAGATCGGGAGCAATAGAAAGATGACTAAAAAATCTTGTATTCCACTCATTTGTAATTTGGAGTAACAATCTCAATTAATTTTCTTTACATATTCTTGTGTGTTTAAAAGCCGCCAGCGCGTTTAGATGGAGCTGACCAAAATTTTTTAAAAAATATGATGTTTGAAGTTTGATAAGTTAAAAACGGACTTAAAATACGCTATATTAACATATGTTCCCTGCTTTTCTATATGTCAGCTGCTCAAAATGCTTGTCTGGGTCCTTGGAACATTTTAAGCTGGAAGTAACCTGTCAGGGTGATTATGTTACTTACAGGCTCTCTAATTTTTTCGTTTGACATATAGGAATTACTATACTGACCACATAATAGTCTATTAATCCTCATCAAACTGCATCTTTATCGCAGAATCACAGAAGGCAAACTGCCCATGGAAGAAAATTAATGGTTAGAAGACAATCACGAAAACTACGTAAAAGTCATGGAAGATTTTTAAACATGTTGATCTAACACAAATTGGGTGCAAATGTAACTTCTAAGGACAAGAGGGTAAATTAAAAACATAATCTTTTAATTCTTGTGGAGCACAATTTCTGACGTGCTGTATACTAGCTGCTTAAATTAGATTAATGTCATCTAGAATTAGTAAATTAGAGTATTTAATGCTGGTTTAAAGCATCCGATCTATAAGATAATATGATGATCAGTAACAGATAAATAGGGTTGGGCTATCATCACCAATGACTGACAACCCATACTACATCTTATCTGCACTGTGTTTTATTAGGTGCTGGTTTTAATATTAATATAGCCAGTACACTCCAGAGCATCTGAGAGAGAGACTTCATCTGGGTTTATGCATAAAACCCCCAATATACTGTGTGAATAAGATTAATAGTGTTTGTGACCTGCTCGTGGACTCAGATCTCTTAATATATTAAGCAGGAGTAGGAAATGGAAGTATTAGAATGTGAGAATTAATCATGCCAGATTAAAAGTCTGTCTGGATATCCTGGCTCAGACATTTATCGTTAGCAGATGAGCAAAGAATAAGGTAAGGAAAGGTGAAATTTATACGTATGTATGCATATATATAAATATATAAGTGGATCTTCTGTTGGAATATTCACCCAGCTTTCTGGAATTAGCGGTGTACAAATATTCTCATCTGGAAATTGCATCCACACTGTCATGTTTAATGGCCAACAGTAGCGATATCCTTCGAACTCATTCCTATTATTGAGCTTTCATGACAAAGTGCTCTGCAAACAACTATTTACCATAAAGCATGAAGCATTTCTTTGAAGCGCTTCCTTTGAAAGTGCTATCAGATCATTTCCTAGCACACCCTTCTTTTTTTCATTATAAATTAAACGACAAGTGCTTATTTTCTTCCACCTTCTTCAATCCCTTTATTAATATATGTTTTTTTATTATTATATCATTTAAATAAACAGTGATGGCCTATCTCATTTATTTCTAGAGTAGTACACAGCCGTAACAACAAAGCAGAGAGAATTTGCTCTTTCAGGCAATAAAGCTCCATCTTGAATCAACACTAATTTCCACTGGACGCTTTCATTTTGAGTAGGCTTGGCTTAGGTCACAAAATCAGTGTTTTACTCCATGTTAAAAGTGGCAGCACTATAATATCACGGAAAAAACCCCATATTTTTGTCAAGAGTTTGGGGAGCTTTCAGAATTAACATCATTNTTTTTGTCAAGAGTTTGGGGAGCTTTCAGAATTAACATCATTATATTAATTATCTGCTTAATTTAAAGTAAATGCATTCATGCTTTTGCAGTATAGCCCTCAATGGATGAGGTCACCAGCAGCAGTCCAGGAAAAATTACATTTATGGTCCCTAGCCTCATCTCTTGGTGAATTCGGTGTTACCTATTTTTAATATACCTATGGCTACCACTTTCTTGTTTTAATTCACATTATTATCCCCCGGTCCTGCAAAGATGTGC
>WEIS01054889.1:0-12319 GCA_013389965.1 Todus mexicanus
CAACAACACACAAAAGAAATGTCAGTGCTGCTACTAGCAAAATTCTTGTCTGGCGGCCAAACCACCTATCTGCTTTCCTGTCTAACACAACCTCTCATTCATGCAGCACCTTTCATCCAGATGGATCCCAAAGCATTCGGAAAACTCCACTAATTGCTTATCCAAACAACAGAGGAGGTTTTGCTTAGCTCAGCCCTACAGGGCTCATGCCTCCGAGGTGAAAGGCAGCAGCCAGTTTAAGAGTGTTCAGCAACACAATGCAGCAATTTAGTTCAGGAAGTGAAGAGTATTATATTCAACTGAAACTGCAGAGAGAATTTGGGGTGGGTAGAGTTTCATTCCCCAGGAGAAGAATCCATCTCACCCTCTCTTTTGGCAAACTATGCTGGAATTGTCAGTCCACACTGGGCATCAAGACTGTTGCGGAGAAATACATATCCATTCAGCTCTGGGGCCCCCAACAGAAGTAAGACATGGACCTGCTCGAGCAGGTCTAGAGGAGGGGCCACAAAGATGTCTGGGGACTAAAGCACCTCCTCTGTGAGGACAGGCTGAGAGAGTTGGGATCATTTATTCCGCAGAAGAGAAGACTTCAAGGAGACCTTATTGCAGCCTTTCAATATAAAAAAGGGGCCTATAGGAAAGATGGGGAGGGACTCTTTATCAGGGAGTGTAGTGATAGGATGAGGGCAACGATTTAAAACTGAGAAAGAGCAGATTTAGATTAGATATTGGAAAGAAATTCTTTACTGTGAGGGTAGTGAGACACTGGAACAGGTTGCCCAGGGAAGCTGTGCATGGCCCCTCCCTGGAAGCGTTCAAGGCCAGGCTGGATGGGGCTTTGATCAACCTGATCTAGTGGGAAGTGTCCCTGCACATGTCAAAGCGATTAGAACTTGATGATCTTTAAGGTCCCTTCCAACCCAAACCATTCTGTGTTTCTGTGAACACTCTCTGCCATCACCAGTGCTTGGCAGCATGGGAAAAATCTGACCGCATGGACATATTTTCTGCCTGCTGAAAGATCCTGCTCTGGAGCCCCAGAGAAAGCATTTGCCTCCCATGAGCTCTACCCAATCCTTGATGAAAGGAGATGGATATTGCCATGGAAGTTCAAGTGCCTCTGTTCAATGAAGACCCAAATTTTTATTGTTGGTAAGACAATGGAGTACCACTCTGGCCTATCTGTAGTGTAAACAAATAATAACAAAAGCACAGACATTAGCTGTGAGTGAAAGTGATTATTCTATCGCTGAGAGACTCACCCACTCATAATGGGATTGAGAAGAATGAGGGATTTTGTAACGGCTAATAAAAAACAATCTTGCAATATTGACATTTTCAGTGCCTTCCCATTAGTCCCTGCCTTGGAAGAATGAATAGATCCATCTCCACTCAGCATTAAATACGCCCTGGGCTTTGGGGTTTCTCTTTTTCTCATTCTTAACATTTGAAATTTGTTTTCCATCTGATGATTAAGTAGCATTTATGACTGACCAGTGGAATAATGATGACAGAAGTGAAGGATGACATTTTCATAATTGTGTGTGGGATTTAGCCATACAACTCTCAGGGACTCCCATAGGAAATTAAATGAATGAAAATGCTCATCTCTGCTCTGCAAATTGACCAAACACCTATCAATTGCCCCAGAGCTGTATTGCTACCACAGCCTTGGTGTGGCAGCCTGGGGACTGCACTACTAAATGCCAATGCATTAAAGCAGCAGCACTTCACTTCTGGGAAATCCTAGCTCTCAAGGCGTTAAGCAACCTCTTGATCCCATCTCATGGAACTGGTTTAGGGGACAATTGAAGATTCAGTTTCTGTGCTACCCAGGGGCTCAATCTCACTGTGCTCAGATGCTTTGTCCTGTTTGATATAAATCAATGTCGAGACAGGAAGGGTGACCCATAATCATCAGACTCGAACTTAAGAGATGTTATTATTCAGAGACTAATCTACGTTGTGAATCTTCCTATTCAGTAAGTGAGGCGCTTGAGTCTCATAAAAGAGAAACTGTCAAAAGAAAGCACAGTGACAGCACATTATATTGCTGAATGGAGAAAAATATACAGAATAAACTGCAGTTGCCAAGCCACAAGACATAGTTCACCTACCCTGTCAGCCCTTCCTATTGCTAACTTCACCTCTGCACAGCTGTTAGCCCCTTTTTTTTCCCATCTTTGGTCTGTCAACCTGTTTCTCAGTCATACTGTCCTCTTGGCTGTTTCCTAAGTCATGACATTTTTCACTATTGCATCTGATGTGAACTTGGGCTAAGGGAAACAGAGCAAAATGAACAAAACAAAACAAAGAAAAAAAAAAGTAAAATTCATCAAGAACAAACCTAGTCACACACAAATCTCTAATTCAGAATGACATTGGCTCTATGTTGTACCCTGCCGCAGTTTCAAAACGAGAATAGAGCAACAGTCTGTCCTTGTCGGATAGAGGTGGCTAACATGATAGAAACTGCTGTATGCTTCAAGATCAGCAGTATCATCCAATATATGTCTCATATGCTCATATGCCTAATTTTTACATAGACAGTGACAGTGTGTGCATGTCCACTGGATGCCTTCCAAGCCTGGCTGAGCACATATCAGATTATCTTTCTCTGGCTCCGGTGGGTAAGTTTGGAAACAGCCAACAGAAACGGTTACTGGTATTAATAACTGTTCATACCTCCTATCCTGCTTTTATTTTCTTTACCAACATCTAGCATTATCATACCTACAAGCAGACATGCATATACATATTCCATCATGGGAAAAGACTGAATATTAGAGGAGCTGTCTTCTTTCAACAAATATCCTGAAAATCCAAAAACTTTATTCTGTTAACAGGGTGAGCATCAGATCCCATCACTGAGCACAGTGCAGAAAATCACTGTATCTTTTTGTAGCACAGTCAGAATGGGTTGCTGTCAGCACAGTGAGATGAGCTACTCTCTTTGTGAGTTGATAGAAATACAGTTGGTTTCCTATTAATTCACATTTTTTGCAGTTTAGTGTACTTCCCTCCACCACCAGGTGACATATAATTTCCCAAGCAATAATATTCTACAGGATCTTCTCATTAAACTCTCTGCCCTGGTCATGAAGCTAGACTGTCATACCACAGCTCTAAGCAAAGCCATATCGAGCTTTACAGGTCCCCTAGAATGTCTCAGGAATGAGACAGGGTTTACCCCGTATCTAGTTCATCACCCAAAACAGACTGCGGGGGATTAAGAGGAAGATCACTTTTCAAAGCCAAGCACCCTTCACAGGCATCCTCCCAGCAACCTCAGACCACAGCTTCTAAAGAAAAATGGAGGGTGGAAAACAATCTCTTCAATTACTATATCATAACATACTTGGGGCTTTTCAAAGTTAAAAACCAGAAAATGTTGAACTCGACTGTGAAATTCAATAACAGAGCATATAACCAATGATGCATAATGAAGTGACTATAAATCTGTGTGGACTTCAGTTTGAGGATCAGCCCGACTTGCAGTCCTACTGAGAATGCACCATAGCAGCCTACAGACAACAATGGATCTACTTACAGTTTACCTGGACTTCAGAAGTTTTACACTGGCTCTCTGTACAAGAATGCATTTCATTCAAGATAATAAAGTATTGAATGTTTGGGAAGAGAATTAATATCCGTATGTCTGGGATGATCAAAGGACCTTAAGTTCTATCAACTTTCATGGTCTCATTGTGTCTAGCCCTGTGACCGGAAGAAGAAGCAAAAGTTCTGGACTGCACTAGGAAGAAGCGGAGTGCACTAGGAGTGAGAACAAGCAGGAACAGTGTGGTGCTGGATCCCATGATCACAATGTAAATGTCGTGGGGTTGGAGGGCAAGGTTGTTTCGGATTAACCCTATATGGTTTGTTGTCAGTTTCTTGAATGCCCACTCACAGTTTAAGTGCATCTGTTACACTGCTGGAGCACATTTTCCAGTTTATTTTCATCTGGAAACAAACCAGGTCACTTACTCCAAGACTGCTCTGCAATGTGAGTCAAATAAAATAAATGTGACAACACAGACATATGCCTGATCCAAACTAAAATGCTGAGAGATGCACTCAGGGTGAACAAAAACAGCCTTCCCATCTCCTCTTTCTCTCAAGACTGGCATAATATGACCTGGGAGAAGAATCAGAGCTCTCCAATAATGGCACTAGCCTCCTCAGAAAAGAAAGAAATCTCTGGCATTGACAAAAGAGAAGATCCCAAATGTATTTAGAGAGCAATGGGGATCTGCCTTTAGATTTAAAGATGCCAATTTAACTTGCCAAAGCCAAATGTGTACCAGCATCAACCAGAGGCTTAGGCTACTTTGAAGAGAGTATCCTGTTGCAAGAGTGTATCCTGTTATTAACTGCCAAAGTAAAAATAAAAGTATATTTTTCTGCACTTTTATACAATCTATAAAAATAGTTACTGTCCCCATGGCTCTTTTTGACTTGCCAAAGAAAAAATTTCAATTGCTTTCTATGTGGTGCTTTCAATGCCAGAGCACTTTACAAGCTCTTCGCACAAGACCACCAAAGTGCATGAACATTCAAGGAGAAGCAACATGAAACGGAACTAGACCAGCACTGGCTAAAGAGACTACAGCAAATACATCCATTTCAGTGGAGAAGAAAACTGGCCTCTTCTGCAGGCACCAGAAGCACAAAACTGCTTTTATTCCTGCAAGGACTGGGAACCCAATGCAGCTCTGAAAGAGGAAGCAGGATTGTAACCTGGCATGTCCATCACTGATGCAGTAGCGAACCATGTTCTGATTTGCTGGATTTCACTTCTCTGAAAGTGAAAAACACCCTTTATTCCTTTTTCTTGTCTGACAGATTTCGTTTATAGCAAGCTCAGGTATTCTCTTCCCACACACTGACTATAACGACTTGTGTTTCACCTAACTCAACTACTGTTTGGCTAAAGTATGTCTTCCAGAAAGGCACGAAGAGGTGAGGAATCCAACCTTCCTTCCTTGCAGTCTTTTGTTAAGATGGGGAATCATCCTCACTTGTCATTTCCTCATTCATATTTGCCTGGGCTCTGCTTCCAGCAATACCTGTATTCAGGTTCCAGTGACTGTCTGGGCTTCTCCCTCAAAACACTGAACATGCCACTGAGTTACTGATGCTTTCTGTGGGACAAATTATCTTTTACACTGGGTTTTTCACTGCCACATGCCTGATCCTACCTCAAAAATAAGGTAAGTGTTAAAAGCCCATCTGGCATAGTGGACTTTCCAAAAGAAGGAGCTAAGAGTGCTAAAAGAGTCCTTACAATGTGCTAAACGCCTTGCTGGAAGGTGTGCATAACACACAAGGCAAATGTTACAGCAAGAACTGTCAGATGGCCAAGGGTGACTGTTACATACCCTTTTGCCAGCATCATCACACATCCAAAATCTCTACTACAGGATGCCAGTGGAAGTGTCTCATGCAGGACATTAGGGACTGGGACTCCCTGCACAATGTCAGCTGTAGCGTCTCATGTAATCCCTTCCATTTGATACTAAGATATCATGACTGTTAAATTGGTGTCTCTTTATCCTCTTGTTGTGCTTCCTTACTTTGTCAGCAGAACTGCTAGCGGGATTTGTATTCTCTCTCAGCTATGCAGTGCTCATCCCTATGAGAGTGCAGCAGGGTTTCAGCATGCCCTTTCTCAGAGATCGCTTAGGTAGCCACCTCTCTGCTGCTCTCTCAAACAACTTCCTAGGCCACGAGGTCACGTCTTAGATGTGGAAGAAGTACCTGTGTTGCTCTCTCCTATACACATGGCCATTTACACTGCAACTTTTCCCTGGAAAGCTGGGAAGCTACCTTTGCATCTCACAGGCTGGTGGCATCTCATCTCTGTTTGGTCCATCACTGCTCCAGTCACCTTTGCTCAGCTGCATCTATCAATCCATTCTCCCTTGCGCCATTCCCACGTGCCAGTAACACCTCAGCCTAGAGCTCTGGAAATGTGGATTTTAAGAGCTCAGGGTTCAGTTCTTCTCTATAGATAAGCACCTCAAGACTACGCAAAAGGCTGAGAAGACTGGCAATAGGGAAGCAGGGAGAAGAGCCTTGATGGGCAGAGGGCAGGGAGGCAGCGTGAGCCTGTTGCAGCTTGCCTGAGTTGAACTCACATACGGGCTGACAAGGCAGGCAGCAAGAGAGGGCAGCAGCAACATCAAACGTGGCTAGAGAAGCATACTAACTAACCAAATAAATAAACAAATAAATACATACATAAATACATACTAAGGCTGTTCCTTAACTCTAAAGACCAAATTTATTTGTGGAGAGAGTGCTTTGTGAATGCTATGGGAAGTCAAAAGTGCTATGTCGGTAGTTTCTGAGAGCCAATCTACAGAAAGGGAACAGTACAGACAGCAGCTGGGCGAGTTTTGCATATTTCCATTTCCAACCAGACGGTTGCGTCCCTGCCGAAACAGCCAGTTGTGATGGCACTTTCTGTGGAGCAGACAGCTGCCCACTTCTGTCACATGATAATATCCTTTAAACTCCAGCCACAGCTCCTGATTTCAACAGGCACCCTGTTCTTCTGCGAGATTCCATTTGTTTTAGCATTTTTATTCCATTAAACAATACTTCAGTGATGGGCACTGCACTGCAGCCTCAGAGTCTCAAGCATCTGGGCTCGATCCCATCTGACAGTCTGAGGGATAGAAAGTTTTTCCAGTGCAGAAAGAAGCCCTACATGCCATGTAAGATTCCTGGGTCATTTTAAAATATTGTATTATTATATATTTATACAAATTAAATATAATAAAGACTGGGCAGTTAATGTAAGCCAGCCTCGTTTTACTAAAGTTAATGGAGCTACTCAGGCTTGTGTCAAGTGAAAATTTGACCCGTAAGCTGACACTGTCGCATCTAACTGAATCAACATCCCCATGTGGTCCCTGTCTATTCCAAATTTCTTGCATTTGTTCCAGGACTTCCTACTAAGGCTCAAGGCTTATGCCGGCCGCCTTCTTCTACAAAGCTGCGAAGTTTTAAAAAATGCAATGCACAGATTAGGTAAGAGCACTGGTTTTGACAACAGGAGGGAAAATATTCTTTCATACTTACCGAATGCCCTACTGGAATAGATTCGGACTGTAAATATTGACCCATGGACAATGCTGGATTATGGTACAAGCCCCTCCGGGGAGATGCTGCTCTAACAGAGGCCATATATCTCCTCTCTCGCCTAGGAGACAAATCTCTTCGAACAGACACATCTTTCCCCGGTGACATCGGTCTCCTTGGTGATAGGTGACGTCTTGGTGACACGTCCCGTCTTGGTGATAACTCTCTCCTCAGCACAGCCTCCTTCCTTGGGGAAAGGTGCCTCATGGGTGAAATATCTCTTCGGGGTGAGAGATGTCTTCTGGGTGACAAATCCCCTTTTGGCATTAAATACCTCTTTGGTGAGTTATCTCTATAGGGTGAAGAATCATAGCCAGGTGACGACTGTTGACTGGAAGGTGAGAGGTCCTGCGGAGACGAACTGGGGTCTAGGGAAAGAGCATAATCCTCATCCATGCAGCTAGGTATGTCCAACCTGTCTTTATCGGGCTCTGAATCGGTATTCTTACTCTGCAAAAACCTCTGATATTCTGTCATCTGTGAGTCTTCACAAGAGTCGCTTGGTGTTATAAGCTGAGTAACCTGAATGCTAGGTAAGGTGACCAAGTAACTGATGAGGGAGGAGTGTCCCACAGAAAGGGAGCCCTCGGGGGAAGCCCCCTGCGACGCCCCAGCTGAGTTCACCGACAGGGAGGAGAACCGAGGGGGTTGTGGGCTGGTGCTTCTTGATCTGGTTTTTGGTGTCGAGTCTCCCTGAGTATCATCAAAATCATCCTCATCTTCATCATCCTCATCATTGTCGTCGCCATCCTCACCATCTGACTCCTCTGCATCAGAAAACTGGTGTTCCGCTGACAGGCCTGCCAGGTTGCTGCTCTTCTCTGCCTCCTGTTGCATGTCCTCCATGTTTTCTGAAACAGCCATGAAAAGTCAAAATGGTGAGCATACACCCCATCTCTTACAGCTTCCACCACATTTATTCCCCACTCGGCACACTCACCACCATTGGTGGATGCTGTTCATCTCGGATGGCTGAATAAAGCCAGTCTTTGTAGTATCAAAGCACAATTTTTCATAACAATACCTTAAAAATCTATACTTGAAAGCATAAAAAGCGAATTTACCCTACCCCACCTTGCCAGTTCGCTAAATGTTGCCATCTCTCACACCTAAATTGAGAAGATTGGCAACTTTGTATGAGACAGATGACAACAGGTCATACTTTTATTTCTAGTTCTGCCTCACGTATCTTGAAAAAAAATGTAACTCAGATAAATGGATCAGATTTATTTTTTATACTTCCTGTTTATTAAAAAGATGCCTCTTAATTAAAAAAATGCCCCAAATACTCTTAATATATTTTCCCATGCCAGTCACTGTGTTCAAGTGCAATGCGTCATTTGCATACTCCAGAGGCCATTCCAACTAAATTAAATCAGACATACCTGCTTCTTCAGTTTCAGCATCGTCTACGGATGTCATTGATACTCCAAGCTCCAGGCATTTTTTCATGTGTGCTTTAGACTTCATATGTTTTGTCAGATTTCCTATGGATCAGAGATTAATCTAATTAATGGACAACAGCAAAGATCACCTCTCTAAGTCAGGTTTTAGTTATTCCGTTATCCTGCAGATAGGGGGTTTTAGTTTAAATAAAACCACAACAGACAGGGCTGAATCATCCGGCCCATTGCCCTCAGGACCTGTTTTAATAAGAGTGGGGTTTTATATCTTAAAAAAAAATAATTAAAAAAATCACATAAACCCTGTGCCTGAGAGTTATACAGGCATCTCTCAAATTTTCCACATGACATTTAAGCACCCCAGCAAGCTAAAAAACTCACTTTTGGATGTTATCTATTCCTGGGCTCAGTGTTTGTGATATGTATAGACTGCCTGGACATTGAAGAAGGTTCAATGAATACCAGTCACTCAGGGCTCACACTCCTAGTTTCACAGGGAAACTTTCAAGCTAAGGGCTCTCCCATTTACCTCACATGTAAGTTTGAAACATTCAGAGTGCTCGAAGCATTTTGAAGCAGAAGCACCCCACAGAAAAATACTTTTCTGGGAGACTCCTCTATGCAAGTTTATCATCTAGCTGCAATCTCTGAACTGAGAGGAGCTGTACTTACAACACTCACCTGGGATGTGGGAAATCCAGGTTCATCTCCCTGCTTTGGAGTACAGATCTGAACCAGACACAGCAGGGATTTGAAATCAGATCTCCCATTCCCCTGGGCGAGCAATCTAACACTAGACTATTGACTTTCTGGAGTGCCTGTCCTGGTCTGTTTTTTCCACAGATAAGAAAACTGGGTTGAGACTGGCCTCAAGAGACTTTTCATGGCAAAGAATCTTGAGTACAAAATACAAGCTGGAGAAACAATAATATTGCTCTAATCCATTAGCCACTTCAGTCACATTTGCAACACTCAACAGGTAAAGCATGGCACAAGCAAATTCAATCCACTACCAAGACACAGTGCTTCCTAGCTCAAGGAAAGCACCCTTTGAATGTACCTATGCTGCTTTTGGGACCCCAACTAGTCTCTCCAAACGATGCATGTGGCATATGCAACCTGGGGGCAGAAACATTGTATTACTCTCTTGGATAGTGGAGGTATTCTTAAAAGCTCACAAGCCAGGCTCTTCTCTTCTGACTTTCAGTACCAGATGGTTCAAGTAATTCCATTCTCAGTAAAATTTTCTTAATGTGTCTGTGCCTTGCATGAAAAGTGTAACAGCCGCTGATACCTCTGGACGGCTAAATGTTCAGGTTGTACACTGAAAACCCAAGTACCTCTGAAGGTCTGTCCTCTACTGTTCTCAGCAAAATAGTAACAATAGTTACAAGGCAGACAGTTGCTCATAAGAAGTAACATATCAGTTAAACACTTCTTGCATTTTGTAGGCTAACTTAGTATCTTCCTACTCATATCCTTCTTGTGCAATAGCATACCACCTTCTTCCTGTTTTTTCTCCTCTGCTAGAAATGCCAGTCTCAGGAAGCAATTTCACATTTCTTTCCATGCCATCTCTTCTGTCTGGAATGTCCTCTCCGAACGCAGCTGCAAAACCGCAATTCTCCTCCAAGTCCCTCCTCAAGACCCATTCCTCCAGCAATGTCGAATGTAAACAATGATCCGAGAACAGCTCACAAAATGGTCTATTGGGACTACAAACGAGCAGCCCCTTGTCTTTGTCTCTACACCCTCACGAAAGTTCTCATCTTAAATTAGGCTGATGGGTCTACTACCATCCATCAGCTATTCCCATCTTTGGCAGAGGAAGAAGTGCTGGAGTCATGGAAACTATTACAATTCTCAATCCTCAAAACAGCCATGAAGCAGCACTGGGATCTTGGGAGAAATTTCCTTCAGCTTCCTTTCTCCCTCTTCATGTTAGTTCACTGCACTGGGACTGGAATCCATTTCCCTTGTTCGCCAAAGGGAAGCTAAGAAACTGAGAATGTAAGACTCATTTGGGCTGTGCTACTAAGAAATGCTACCAAAGCAAAGGATTTTTTTCTTTTAAGGAGATAGTTGCAACGTAAACCCAAATTCCAAAGAATATCATTATCTGTGGCCTCAGGGTGACAAATGGAAGCTTTTTTCTGTGCTGATAAATACATGTGAACACAAGCTATCAGATCTCTATTCATAATTAATGCCACAGTGGATGGAGTGGCCCATCTGGGAGACATACATTATGTATAAACTTGAAACTGACCCACTGTAAAGCCCGTTTCCCTCAGCAGCTGATGCTCTGTTTCTACATTATGTCATAACAAGTGTACTCTCCTGCTAGCGTTTACGGATTGCTGCAATTAAGATTTGCACCATGCAACAATTTTGGCAGAAAGTATTATTTGTAAGGGAGTTCTTATGCCACGATGCTTTTTCTGCAGACAGATGGACCAGACAAGAGCCTATAGCTCTTAATGAGGAGCTATATCCAAGGAGTCTCGGAGTCTCACAAAATCCCTGGATCAATTAAACAGAAGAGAAAAATCTCTTCCATGAATTTAAATCTACATGTACACATAAACACAGTAATTTTAACCTGAAGAAAGTTCTCTCCTTGATTGCAAAGGGTGCTTGGGTCTCAGATGGCACAAAAGCTCAAGATTTGTTTGATAAGCGGCAACAGTTCAGCAGAAAGGGTCAAGTACCTTTAGTTTTGAAGGCAAAATTGCACAACTTGCATACATAAGGCCGGACATCAGTATGAGTGCGGATATGTTTTTTGAGCATGCTTGGCTTTTTGCAGCGAATTCCACATTCTTCACAAATGTACTTTCCTCGGCCACGACCTCTGACATAGACATAATCCTCATTTGATTTATACCTGTTAGAAGAGAGCAAACATTTCAATCATACAGGTTCTAGGTCACATATATGCACAAACACCACCTCTATGGTTCTGATCCTGTGTTTATCACATTGCAACAAATCCACAGAAGTCCATAGGAACTCCTGAATTTTCGGTCTGGAACTCAGGAAGTACTTGTCTTTCAGGGAATGCACTGGTCCCAATGTGTTCCAACAATACAAGACCAAAGGGTCGCAGTAGAAGAATAGCATGAATCCCTTGTCAGGAAACAGGTTGGCTACCATTCCTATAGACCCCAGTACAGCTTCAAACACAAGTCTACAGATTGGATTTATTTCAGCTAACTGTAGTCTTGTACAACGCAGGAATCTACTGTTGCTGAAAACAGCGTAGTTTTGCAGCACTGTTCATTTAACTATTCTAGTGTATTTAGCCCTTGGGATCAGATAAATCACATGTTGGAGATGCCTGTTTCTCCCCATTAAGCATAAAGGGAATACTGATGACTAGCAAGGATGTATGCATTTACACTACAGAGGTCTGAGGTTCCCAAAGATGGATCCCTCCCTAAGGGACACCAAGTTGAGTTCACTCAGGTACGTGCCACTTCAGAAATAAAATGGGAACTTCCATGCTGCATACTTAGCAGAAAGCTGTTGAAGGATTTTTTCTTAGCACAGGCGTACAAGTGTTCCATGCTATTTGTGCTGATTACATAGTGCATAGTTAGATAATAAGATATGTAAATCTATGTAAAGCTGTACATTACCTTTACTACCATGATAAATTGTTAATACTGAAATCTAAAAGGGCCCAGGGGATCTGCTAAGACTGTTCTAAGGTTTGAAGAGTGCTGGGCATTCCCTAGAGGCAGAATTTCATCCTCATTCAA
>WEIS01054896.1:0-22402 GCA_013389965.1 Todus mexicanus
CTCAGTGGCAGATGGGAACTAGACTCAGCAGCACATGGATTGGGATCAAAGGTGGAACAGAGTCCTCCTCAGATATTGGCCACCGAAGACAAGAGCTAGACCCTAGTGATCCTTCAGCTTTACATTGAATATC
Source organism: Todus mexicanus (assembly GCA_013389965.1). Taxonomy (NCBI): domain Eukaryota; kingdom Metazoa; phylum Chordata; class Aves; order Coraciiformes; family Todidae; genus Todus; species Todus mexicanus. Next base: position 134 of record WEIS01054896.1, read on the forward strand.
ACATATATGGGATGGAATCCTTTGTTGTTCGGTTTATGGTTATAAGTCCTGGCCACTCCTCCCCACAGGTGCAGCCTTTACTTTCTGCACCCCCAGTGGGGCACACAAGATTTAGCAGTGACCTGGTCTGCACAGGATCAAGTACAAGCAAGAGCCTTTCTACATACCAATCCTTGGTAGTAACTGTAAACATTGAAAGTTGTCACTGCTTGAAGCAGACAATCTGTAAAAATCTGCTGTTAACTTCAGAAAGTGCTGTTAGCTAGAAGAGACTGAGCTGAAAACTAAAATCACTGAACAGAATTATTCTGCTCTAACTCAATCCAGGACAACAGGGCTGGGAATGAACCCTTCTGGGGCTTCCTTGGCTTTTGGGCTAGGCTGGTACAAAAGCTACCTGAACATGGATTTGCCAGCTGTGGGGAAATACAGGGCAGCCAGCCAGCACTGCTGCTGCCTACCTTATCAGTGTAGGGCTGAGGTCCACCCTTTGGAGGTATTCTGATGAGGAAACCAGTGGCTTAAGTACGATTATTTCTGTCAGCCAGTTAATATATTATGCTCTAACACACTGATCACAAACAAGAACTGCTCATACATAATCTGTTTCTTGAAGAAAACTAGGGCCTGAGCTTACAGCGTGGTGGTATTAGGATCTTCCTCTCTTTGCTCCACCTTGTATATCCCTCCTCCCCCCAAGATATGTACACAGTGATTCTACTCATGCCCTAGAAACTGCTTTCAAATTAAAGTTTATAAGCACTGTTACAGCAAGCGTGGGCTGATATACAAACAGAACAATTTGATACATCATATGGCACTCTCTTCTTAGGATATTAGAATCTACAGTGCACTTTTCCTGTACTGGATGATGCCTTACTTATGGCCCACTTCATAGATATATATGTAGTGTATACATGCACATATGTTTTTACTCAGTCTAAACAACCTCTGCATGATGTCAGACATGACATTTCCACCCAACAATGTGTGGTCTGAAGTTCTTCACTTAATGCAGACAACTTTATCTTACACATGCCCACCAGGCACAGCTGATCAGCTGGGTCCACACTGATCTAAATTCAGGGTGAGTTCTGTGTGTGGGAAACATTGGCCAAGGGAGAGAACTAGCACACACTTTGCTGTCTCATATTCTTGCTGGTTATTTCATAATGCATCTGTCTTTTTTTCAACAAGACTACTGGAAGCAGTGCTGCCATAGCAGTGGCCTTGTCCTCATGCCACAGTAAGCCAGACAGAAGATTTAGGCTCACATTCTGAGTTTCAAAAGCTATTTTTTTCAGAATAAATTATAACACAGGCCTTGAACGAAATATTTAAAATTATTTTATCATGCAGCTCTACAGAAATCTCCTGAAGTATGTTTGTAAAGTACAGAGGAATGTACTTGGTGTTTATAAATGTGTTAGAACAGCTCCCGTTTCACTAGGTTGCACAGCATTGCCAGAACTGGGAGTGCTCAGTATGGCTACAGCTCTAACATTTCAGTGTCAAACTCAAAGGAAGCACTTATGGAAAAGTTCTACCTTTCTAGTATATCTTCACTGAAAGAGCTTTTAGATTGACGTCTTCCATGTGGGTTTCAGCTGAATATCCTTGCTGGCATGTTGAGGAAGAAAAATGATATTGTCAGATGAGTGACAAATGCAGCTGAATCATAGAATCATTGAATCATCTAAATTGGAAAAAGATCTTTAAGATCATCAAGTCCAACCAGTTAGCCTGCTCTACCAAGTCCACTGCTAAGCCATATCCCCAAGCACCATATCTATACAGCTTATAAACACATTCAGGGATGGTGACTCACCCACCTCCCTGAGCAGCCTATTTCAGTGCCTGACAACCCTTTCAGAGCAAAATTTTTTCCTAATGTCAAGTTTAAACCTCCCTATGTACAGCTTGAGGTCTTTCCCTCTTGTTCTATCACAAGTCAGTTCTGAGAAGAGACCAGCACCTACCTCTCTATAAGGTCCTTTCAGGTAGTTGNTCAGGTAGTTGTAGAGAGTGATAACGTCCCCCCAAGTCTCCTCTTCTCCAGGTTGAACAACCCCAGCTCCCTCAGCCTCTCCTCATAAGACTTCCCTCCCAGTTCCTTCACGAGTCTCGTCGCTCTCCTCTGGAGATATTATCTTCCCATATTACAAAAAGCTTTTAAAGACAGGTCTATCCTTAGAGTCCACATATGTGATTTCCCACAGCTTAAAATAGGAAAAAAGTTGCTTTTCAAGAAGAGATCTACCCTGCCCATCCTTCCCTATGCACAGTCCCTGCAGTACCATGGTGTGTTCCACAAGCACCAGTGCACCTCAGTTCACATGCAATAGCAGGACTAGTTGTGGTGGGACCACAGCTCCGCTATCACTCCCCCGTGCACTAGAAAGCAGTGTAAGCATTTACAAGGTGCTGAACTAGCGTGAGCAGACATTGCACTGGAATTAATGCCCTGATGACAAGAGGAAGATCCTTTTTGTTTTAAACATGAATCCCCCTGCTAGTAGCTGAAGTAAGATGTAATGAGCACAGACAGTTTGAGTCCCAGCACAGAAAGCAGAAGCCAATTGCCTTCTACCTAGAGGTACCACTGTGGAAGTCTTGTCCTCAAAATAAACTCATTTTGCACTGTGCAGGAACTGAGACAAGTTCATCTAGGGGCAGCTCACCCACTTAATGGCACAGTGGCATTAGCAGGAAGCTCCAGAAAACAAAGCACCAGAAAGGCCACTTTTCCTCACCAAGAAAGACTTTAATGTCATATAGGACAGAGGTGTTTGTTTCTGCCTGAAGACTAGCACAAATGGTTGAACAGAACTAGTGTTAGGGTAGTGATTACCTTTACTTCCAGCTAAGCAACTCAAAATAAAATAGCCTATGAAAAGAAGCTCTCAGCACCAAAGGATGTGCACAAGCAGGGAAAAGCTGACCTGAAAAGCAGCTCTGTGCAAGTCCCAAATGCAGATGAGACATGACAGATACATCCCCTTGACCCAGCTGCAGCCACCAGCAGGGATCCCTGGGTCAACTCAGATACTCTCCTTGCCCAGGTGCACACTGAACTACAAGACAGCCATCACAGCTACCCTGAACACCTCCCCAGCAAGGCAGGACCTCAGCAACTTCAGATCAGACCACCAAAGCCTTGGCCCCATCAGCAGCAGTGACTGGTTTAAGTGCAAAATACATTGGGTCCACTCAGAGCTCTAGTTTAATCTTTATAGCCACTTGCTTTAACTCCGGCCTTTCCTAACATGCCAGGCAAACTGACACCCAAGAGTCAGTGACCTCAATTGGAAATTGTTTTCAGGCCAAGTTCAGTGAATGTTGACAACCAAATATACTAATCTTCTAACAACAGCTCAAGCATCCTAATCTTGCAGTGGGTTAATCTGGGTGCCTTCAGTGCCAGGGATTAGCCTTTCCACATTGCTAGAAGAGATGAGATTTGACTGGGCACACTCTGATGGGCACACAGCGAAGAGGATCTGTGTTAGCAATCCCCTTGGGGTATTTTAAGATGGAAAATAATCTGCTTTTTATTGTTGGAGAACAAAACAGATCCACCCTCTGGCAGGAGGGAAAACTCCCTAGGTTTGAGGGAGCAGGAATAGTAATAGGAATCCACCACCCACTTATTTTCAACCAGGCTTTAAGGCAGCTGCTATGCTAAAAATCATTGACTCATCCCCACCAAATATTTTTCCTTGAACTCTAGATTAAGGACATTGTTGTAAACGTAAGTAATTCAAAACTAACCCCTGATGCACTCTTTGAGAGCAAGAGCAAGAAAAATAAAGACAATGCACTTCTGCCTTTAAGCTAAACTTCATGAGAAACCCAGAACATATTCTCCCCAGATGTTCTCACTTACTGGTTAAGCATTGGTAAGCTTGCCTTCTTCAAGGGCAGCCCAGGAGCCTGGAGCAGTGTCTGGCAGGCAGCATCCACAGCATCAGACCAGGAGCACAGCAGCAGGCAGCGCTTTCTGGAGCTGGCAGGTAGAGTACAGGTACGAGAAACCAGAAACTCACTTGTACAACCCTCCCCTTCAAACAGGATGGCTGCAAAGAGATGAAAACGGCAGACTTAAACAGGGATGAACAAGGATACATTTATACAGCTGAATATCTTAATTTTGTAAACTTCATTTAATCACATGGCACTTCTGCTTTCATAGGACTCCCCAATGTCCTCTTCTCTGTCACTGAGGAGTGAGCAGCAGCATCAATTTAATACTTTTCTTGGCCAGCATCACTTCTGTATCCTTATTGATTTTAAGAACGGAGCCATATCAGCCTCCTGGGTAGCTTTTCTCTGCCCTCAATGTCAAATTAGAATGCTTCACAAGCATATTTTTTTTCCTCCCCCAACTCCATGAGAAAGAGCAAAAAGCACCCAGAAAACAAGCCCCTTGCATTAAGAGCAGCACAGCAGATGTCTATAAGCCCTCAGCAGGTATAGACATCTCTATTGCAGAGCCCACATAATCACGCAGCATGGTCAGAAACAGATACAGAGGGAGAAAGGGCACCTGAACTGCAGTCAGAGCACAAGTTTTTCTGACTTCTGGGAGAGCAGAGAGCTGCCTTCATTTTATAGTTGCAGCATCCAGGTCAGCAATAACCTCTCACGCAGAAAGGCTGTGTGAGAAAGCCTTGGAACATGGGTGGCCTGATTTTCTTTATAGCATTTTTGTGGCACTTTATATGTTTAAATGCAGTAGTAGCATCTCTAATTGGCAGCATTCGATGCATCTTTCAAGTGGGCAACGTGCATCTCAAGCTGAGCATCTAGAAAGTGAAGCAGAGCAAACATTTTGATTGCAGTAGTTTTCCTACAAGAGAGCAGGGTGGAGCTTAAACAGGCAACTTCCATTTGCAGCAGTTGAGTGCCTGACTTTGGCAGGGATATTCCTTTAACATAGCAATTTTGCAATTTAATTGTCTGAATATTTTTTAAAAGGCAGCTAGAATATATATATATATATAAAATGCCATCACATGGCTATCGCCTCCTACGTGAATCATTAGCAGAACTGGAACATTTAGTTCCATCACTGCAGGAAATTAGTGGAACTAAACTCACTGCAAGACCTTAGAGACAGGAAAGGCGATTCTTATTAATAAGACTCCAATAAGTTGATTCTACCCACTTCTCCATCAACATATTTACATGCACAGACCTGTATGCATCTATCTGGCTGGGATCATCTGTGTGCAGCAACAAGCACATGGAATAAAACCTTGTGGCCTCATGGCTTTAGACAGCAGCCCCTCTAACTGGTTCTCTTGTGCAGATGTCACCACACAAGCTTCATTCATCCTCTCTCCCATATCCCTTATCCTTCCTTGTGCATCCACTCAACTGTCTCAGTTATCATTTCACGCAAGTGCCCCAGCCCCTTCCTCTTAGGCAAAATACCTTTCCTAAAGGCTGTTTCTGCCGCTTTCTACCCCCTCCTCTGCCACAAGGATGTGCGTAAGGGTTTCCAGACCTATAACTCAGAATTATTTGGCTACTTTTCACAAATGAAAAAGAAAAAAGAAAAAAAAAACCAAACCAAAAAAACAACTGCTCTTTGCTCCAGGTTGATCTTCCAGCCAAATTCCCAAGTCACCTTTCAGACCACGGAAGCGTTAAACTAATCAGACAGCTATTTCAGTCAGAAATCTAAGACAAAATATCAGCTTCCTCTTAAACTTAGCCAAAACCTGAGCAAGACCTTTTGTACTATAACTTCTCAGAAGAAAGCTAAGCCTGAAGCAATCATGAAACAATGGAAAAAGACAGCAACAAGGAAAAACTGCAGCCAAAGAAGAAATTTCAGTTAAGTCAGAAGTGAAGAAAGGGAGCTCTAGCAGGAAGCATAAGAAAGCCGTAACTGCAAACAGTGTTGTCGTTTTGACTTTACATCTCAAGGAGGTGAAATGCAGCTTCTCACAGAAGCTTTTTTCAGCCTAAAAACATACCTGGGCCACACCACACATAGCTTGAGACTTGCCTACTCCTGCAGGTGCAGATAAGGACCTACTCCCGGTGCATCTGGTGAATTGGGGTAACTTCTGTTTTGGACATGAGGTGCCTTAAAAGAGGCTTCTTCTTTGGAGGGACTGGACTTCCTTCCTCAGGTAACGTAAGAAGGTGTCTAAAGAACAGGCATCCAGAAAGGTCAGCAGGAAGATCAACCAGCTCTTTTGTAAACCGCTAACAGCAAACTGATGAGAACTGAGCTCCCACGGTATCAAAAAGCCAACAAAGAGCCCAACCCTTGTGCACCTTGGGAAAGCAGCATCAACTCTGCAACATCAGCCTCTTACCATATTTTCCACTGAGCACTGAAAACCTGTGTTGCCTTAGTCCAAACACCCTTCAGGATTATCATGCTGTTACTTTTTGCAGCTTAATCTTCAAAGCAGTGCCTGCCCTTCCTCTTTTTCTTCCTTCCTAGTAATTAAGTTTTAGTGAAACTTACGGTGTTAGCAGTTCTGATCTGGTTATTTTGTTGAGGCTTGCCCAGAGTCAAAATCCATAAAACCTTAGTAGTGCCATCAATGTGAGCTCGCTCTGGTGCCTGGGAAACTTGCTGAACTGCCAGCTCCCTGGATAATACAACAATGCGCTTTTGTTCTGCATTACAGTTTCCAAATGTCTCCAAGGGCCACCAGCACAGAGCTTTGGTAGTCTCACAGCCTAAGGAACCTTACTAGCATGCAATGCGAGACATATTTAGCATAGGTGGCTGGCCAGTCAATCCCCATGCCTCCTGCATGAGTGTTGGAAGCTCAGGCTGTCACACATTGAGAGATAGCATGATTTACTCTTTTAAATCTATAGCAATGACAGTCAGGTGCTATAGATGCAGCACAGCCTCTTTCTCACCAAGTGTGTTTGTTTTAAAAATGTGGAAATATTATTAATGCAAAACAGATTATTTATAGGCTACACAAGCTGTCAGGCTACCACCTGGCCCTGAAAAGCTCTTATGTATGAGCATCAGCAGATGTAAGACCCACTACCTGTAAGCAACTGGGAATGAAGGAGAATCAGGGCTAGCACTAGTTATGAAAAGACTCGCTCTGACCGCAAATGCTTTCAGAGACCTCACCAATGATATGAGATGCAGAACACATGAATTCCACCTTGAAAGTTAGGGAGTGTGCACTGAAAATAGCAAACCCCAACAACAACGGCTTTTTCTGTGGTATGAATTAATCCACATGCAAGACAGTTCTCCTTAGGTGGGTTTGAACCACAAGAACGCCTGTGTTTTTCTTCCTAATACACTCATTGTGTGCGGCAAGTGTAGTTCAAACCTGCCTGTTACAGTAATAAAACAAAGCAATAACAACTAGATCCATCATTCATTATGATGAAAGAACTGCCTGTCATGGCTGGATCACGTTATATCAGCCCAGGCTGTAAATCTCCTCTGATTTTACACACCACAAAAAGGGTACTTGCCCAATCAGAGAAAGTTGTTGAGCCAGAGACATGCTCTCAGGACATGCGAGTGCTTTCCAGGAACACATCTCATTTGGCAGGATTTATCTGAAAGGAGAGCCCTGGGTGATATGGCACAGCAGTGAAAGCCTCCTTTTGTAATATGCCATACAACTGAAAGTGAAAGTGTTTGAAGGAAGAGAATCTCAGTGTTGCTAAAGGAAAATACATCAAGATCACTTTGTAGAGCTCTTAATACTAAAAGCGATTACGCTACAGGTTCACACCCTATGTACACCATGCTGAAGAAGCTCTGCTTCCAAGGCCTGCTTCACCTGCCAGATGCATTCTTTATACATCAACCTCTACATCCAACAGAAAAGGAAATCAATGTTTAAAACCAAACAACCCCCCACAAGTCCCAATAGACACCATCCTGACCATCAGGAGGCAGCGATCCAAAGAGGCCAGCAGGACCTCTGCAGGTACTGGTGGTTTACTCAGACCCTCAGACACACAGCACCAGAACAGCCCTACTACACTTCTGCCTTCCCAACCATCAGTGAGAGCCAGACGTGCCAAAACATCGCTGTTTCTTAAAAGAGCTTGGAAAAGTGCTCTGACCACGCCAGAAGGATGAGCGCTAGGTTAAGGCCTCCCAGCTAGACTATTTGGGGGATCTGTGTGCCCAGGATGAGGATAGAGCTTGTTGCTCAAAACTACTTTCACGCCAGCCACAGACAGCAGAGATTTCATCATCAGTCAACATAGCTTGCAGAGATATTTCAGAGAAACCATCTCATCTACAGCACTTAAAAAAAAAAACAACAAAAAACCTGCAAGACCCTCCTAAGAACACAAGAGAAATATAGGTATTAAAAAAACCACCCTATGGGCTTGAGTCTTCACTGAACTGAAAGTTAAAATTTGTGGGTAGAAATCTAACAGTTGGGAGCTGAAGAAGCTCAGAAACCCTGCAGTAGGCTACAGGGAGTCTCAATGGGCCTTGGGCAGATGATAGCATGATGGACTTCACCTTTTTCTTACAACAAGATAAATAAGTTTATGATTTTCAGTCTAGACCTTCTCCCCAGAGAAAGTTACCTGAGGTGGCTTCTGAGACAAATATAAGTAGCAAAAAAATCCCCAACAAACAACCGAAAAAACCCCGCAAAATATACACATGCAGTAAGAGGAACTTCTGTTGAAAAACCCTGGAAGAGATTGTTGTGTGAAAGACATGAAGTGGAAGAGTAGCAACAGCGTCTACCTACATCAGAGAGCAGCACTGCTCCACAAAGCAGGATAAGGAGACCCCAGCACAGGCAGTACCCTCAACTGCAGGCACAGTCCCCCAATACCTGAGCAGAGCCAGGTACTGGTAGCAGCTTCCATCTGCAGCCCCCGACACTGCAAAGAGGTGCACCAAGTTCAGGGACCCCAAAGGGGTCACAGCCAGCAAAAGGGGCTGGAGATAAACTACAACACATATTCAAAGAACCCATCCAGGCAACAAAACCAAAACCCACCTCCAAACCACCCTAAGGCTTAGCTTATATAGAGCTAGTTGCTGGGCAGAGGGTGTGGGTGGAGGCCCCAGCTGAGGCTGCTCAGAGCAATTAGGACCCATGGGTATGCTGGGACTTTGTTGGGTTTCTTTTGTTACAGGTCACAGCCAGGAAGTTGGAGGGGGAGCAGGATTGCGTTCTTTGTGTGGAGCAGTTGTAGCTGGGGGACTTCATCCCATTGCATGCAGCAGGACCATGCAGAGGTGGAGCATGGCCTTTGCTTGCTGTGCAGATGAGAAGGACTGACCACTACAGTTCTGTGTTCTCTTTTGTTGTCTGGCTGTTGTGACTGTCAGGAATTACAGGAATCAGCATGATGGGTTTTGATATCGCTGGCAAAGGGCAGAGCCAGCAGAAGCTGTTACCTCCTCTTTCTTTCCGTTTTAAAATGCTGCAGCCAAAATCTAAAAAGATTTCTTTTTTCTCTTGGTTTTATGTGAACCTTGATGATAAAAGAAAAATCATGGACTTCAATGCTCTGTGTTGTGAAAGGCTACCTAAACTGGCACTTGATTGGTATAAACAGCCCCCATCCACACAGCTGCAGTAGGAAAGACCTTCAGTTTATTCCTCGCTAGCATCTGCAGATGTTTTTTTCTCCCTGTTTTGGGGGATTTTTTTCTTGTGTTTGTGTGTTGGTTTGTTGGTTTGGTTTTGTTGGGGTTTTTTTCCTTCTTCTTTTCTTGTTTCTTTCACCTGCCTCCATTCACAGCACCTCTTTTGGCATTGGCATCCGCTGACCTGGTACCACATAAAAATCCTTCTCTTACATAACGGAGCTTTTCACGAGTTCCCAGAGCAGCTCCCCTCTCTCAGAAAAATAAGCAGGATGTTCACTGACAAGGTCTGGGAAAGTCAGTTTTGTCTCTTCACTTCCAGGCTTGAGAAGCCGCTGACACTCTGCACAAATGCTCATCTTGAGAATAGTTAATAGGGAGAAAGCCAGTAGGTGGTGTCCAAGAATAGCTTCTGGATTCAGCGATGCCATTGAAACCTGTGCTATGTCCAGGGCTCTTCTTACAGGTCTTGGTATCTACATAGTGGAAATGGGTGCAAGGGAACTGCAGTGACATCTCTACTTACAGTACCTTCAGGTGGCATTTTCTGCCTGTCTCCAGTCATCAGGTTGTCCTTTGCAAAGAAGCACCTTTACTGGACATAGCTCCTGAAGCTCCTCTCTTTCAAGATTTCTCTGCTGAAGAAGGTAGCTGAGCAACAGATTGTGCTACCACCAGAACAAGGCGATCTCCACTTATCAGTCTCCGCTTCTCTAAGCACTTGAGGCAAAAAACAGCACGTGGGTATCTTCAAGTGTCATCTGAGCTGGAAGCCATGAAAATGAAGTCACTCTGGAGAATCTTAAAGACATACATGAATGTGCAGGTATATGTATGTAGCATTCAAAAATATCAATGACCACTTCAACTCAACCTAGCTAAGACAGCAAGTTTTCAAAGGTACATTTGACCCAGGAACAGAAGAAGTGTCCACCACATGCATTTCTGTCCTGGAGAAAATATCCAGACACAGCTCATGGCTTGTTGGCCATAGAGGCAGAACTGATCATTGCTGCCTTTGGGATCTGGCCAGGACTGGAAAGAGCAACTGGGATGGAGAACCCATGAACACTAGCCTACTGCTTTGGCTGGTGAAATGGGCAAAGAGGAGTGACTGTTGCTTCAGGAAAGCGCTCCTTTACCTTTCTGTCAAAACCACCACCAGCAGGCAGTATGGCTTTCAGGGATCGCTCTCCATTCATCTGCTGCAGCATGTGGCCTACACCCAATGCTTGTCCTGGCCAAGTCCACCCTTTCTCAATGCCAGAAGCCCTCCCTTGCCCGAACTGCACAGGGAAAGCCCCCTCAGCTATATGTACGTGTGCACCCAACCCACGCCTTGAGACGGCGTCCCTGTGGTGCCTCTTCCCATGCCTGCGCCTCGCAGCTGCCAACGGGGTTAATCGAATCCATGCAAGGGAAGCCACAGCAAAGGCCAAGCAAAGACTTTGGCTGTGTGAGCACAGACCAATGCTGGACCTTGGCACTGAGATTCAATATCAGGGCTGATCCCAGCAGGTTTCTGGCTTACAAAAGTTAATGCTTGTCCAGAAGATTTCTGGGCATGGCTTGGGAGTTAGCAAAAGCGAGGGAGAGCTCCCAGGAGGCCGTGTGGAGTCAGCCATCATCTTTTGACAGCTGGGAGAGTAATGGTACAGACACAGGTTCTTCTGTGCCAGTTGACCTCAGCACCAGAGTAAGGCCGCAGGTGTGGTTCATTTGCTAGGACAGATGTGGCCTCAGTGACCTTCCTTTCTAACCTGGGTCTCAGCTCCAACTCACTTCTGACTTTTTTCTAACTTGCTACAGACAGCCAATTCCATTCTTTTTTATCATCTCGTGATTTCCCATGGAGCAGCACTTGCATATTTCCTGCCCTTGTCTTGTTGTGCTCCTGCAAGTCCTTTTGCCTCCTCACACATTTCTCCTGCAGAAGCCTTTGGGGTAGGGTCCGTTTTCCTCCTGCAGCACAGTGCCTGGCTGGAGCCCCATCCTCACTCATCCTGAAGCTTTAGTGGCATAAAAAAGACAACTACATTGTCCTGTAGTAAGCTGAGCAAAAGCTAAACAGGTCTTCTGCTTGTGGCTGGAAGCAAACACTAATATTCCTATTTACCCGTTTCTCTGTCATGAGAGTCACCCTTCGCCACAGTTGTCCCTACTTCCATTCTCAGCAAGAGCAGGTACTGCCCAGGGTGTGAGCAGTAAGCTACCTTCTGGCTGTGCTGAAGGATGTTATTTCTGTCTGGAGTAGAAAAACCTTCTTGTTTTGAAAACCTCTCTGGTGCAATGTAATAAGTCATCAGTAAGTGTTAGAAAAATCTCATTCTGGGTATTTTAACTCGATTTCCTTCCTGGAGTTTGCTAAATGATTGCAGACACGCTGCTGTCCTCAGGGAGCCACAGGGGCAGGAGTAGGATCTACTGCAAAAACTCAAGGTTACATTTTGACCCAAAACAGGAAAGGGAAGTCACTTGTGTGGCGATGAATTTTCCTCATTTGCTGAGAAAATCTCTATCACAAATTTTTAAAACAAGATGGAGATGCCACGAGCACTTTGATCTACAGAGCTGTTATGATAGCATGCCCAAAGAGGACATGGCTCAGCACAGCTTTGTGTCCAGCCTGTGCAGTCATTGAGGAAACAAAGAGTTTGAATATACCTTCAGTGAGAGGGGTGAAAGAGAGATCCCTTCCTTTGCTTTGGCACCATTTATCCAGAACAGGACATTTTAAGGCTATCCTCCATCATCAGATTTTGGGGAGAACAGTGGCTAAACGCTGCCTGTGAGGAATAAGGGCCTGGCTTATCTCATCTCTGCACCTCTTAGTACAGGTCTTCCAGGTGTGGGGCTCAGCTTTTAGCAGCAAGGAGTCATCCAGCGCAGGTCTCAGTGGCCTCAGGTTCCAGATGAGCCTGCGTGGATGGTGAGGAGCAGGTTGAAACAAAAGTAACACAGGTTGGAAAGCAAGGAGCCTACGGAGATGGTGTAGGGTGTATATTATTGCTGCTTCATCCGAGATCACTGACTTGCCCAACTGGGAAAAAAACAGGAGTCCCAGGTTAGCACAGCTGCAGTGGCAGAGCGGCAGAGAGCAGCTGGGTTGGTGGTGCTGCAGCAAGAACTCTTTCCCAACAGCAAACTTCAAAATTATTTTCAGGACAAAGCTATGAGGACCAAACTGGTCTCTCAGACATAATACGCACTGGTTCTCGATGCTGGTCCAGGGTCACTAAATGTCACACCACAGGGAATAGGTGTATCCCAGAGCCACTTCTTCTGGCCATGGGCCTTGCTGGGGACTCTTTGGACTACCCTCAGCTTTGTTTCATTAGGACTTCTTGTCTTGTTTATCCCACTGTGGTTGCTACCTGATAGAGATGGCACCAGGATCCAGGGACTAGGGTACTAATGGGAGTCAGGAAAACTGGTTTCTGTTCCCATCTCTGCTACTGATTTGCTGTATATCCATGAGTGGTTAATTAAATCTCAGCTTTCTCCACTTTAGAACTGTGATAATTACATTTATCTCTCTTTGTGAAGAGCAAGGGCTTGGAGACATTCGGATAAAAGCCCTCAAAGAGCCAAGTGTTGTTATGGTGAGTTGTAATAATCTTGTCCCTCCCTGAATTTCTGAAAGTTGTCCTGTTCCAGTGACTCTATTTCATAGACAAGGCAGAAAAAACAGGAGCATAATTACAGAGTGACGCCACATTCTACTGCAGGCTCATTATATCGCATTTACTTGGCTAAACCCAGCTCACCTACCGCCTGCTAGTTACCTTGTGCAGGTCCCCAGGGAGCTGTCACTATTGCAATGACATGACTATCCCTGCAAAGCAACAAGGGTTTTTGTCACGCCATGCTGGTGATTAAAAAGCACCGTAAGAGCTTTTAAGTTCTGAAATAACAGTGCAGAGTATTAAGCTAGAGGGATTTTGGCATTGCATAAATGACCTTGCTCAGAACAAGGGAGAAAAAGAAGATATTGCTTTTCAAAGGTGCGCAGCACCTTGGTTTCTCTTTAGCTGCCTAAATTTCAAGTGAAATTGCGAGCTCTACAAAGTAAATACTTCAAATATGACTGATGTTTACAGTGATGAGCCACTTCAAGGTTCTTGAGAGGCTTCATGTACAGGGCCGGGGGGAAATTGTACCCCTTGTGCTCTCTGTGAGCTTGTTTCACAGATTGCAAGGTCCAGACTGCAGTAACCATAGAATCATAGAATCATTTTGGTTGGAAAAGACCTTTAAGTTCCTTGAGTCCAACTGACAAGGAGTTAGCATAGACCTTTCTGGACGTGAAGTCTGCATGCGCCTGCTCTGTGCTGGAAGCTCAGGAGGGTTTATGGTTTGGACAAAAACCTATAGGATGGGTCCCACAAACCTCAAAAGCGTTGTTGTGCATTTGGACACAAATGAAGGAGATACACAGCAGGAAAGGGTTAATCGTACAGGTGAGATATGCTGCTCCAGAGCTTAAAAAGCTCCAAAAGAAGAGGGAAGTGACTGCATTTGCAAATGTGTGTGAGTCTGTGTGGGTGTGAGTGTAAACATGCCCATTCAGGGGGAAAAACCTTCCAAGAAAATCATAGAATATCCACCACCAGATTACAAGGAAAAGAGATGCCAAGATCTTTGAGTTAATTATTCTTAGTGAATCATTCTTACACTTAAAAGCCATACCAGCATTTCCAGAAAAACTCTCAGTTCAGTATATGTAAACAAATGTAAGGAAAACAAACAAACAGCCAAGAAAATTTGAAGATAAAAGACTTGAGATAATAAGATTAAAGATGTTAACTGGAGACTGCGCTTCTACAGACATTGACATTCAGAGCTGAGTTTCTACAAAATATTCCAGCTCTGTCCTGCTGGCCTCAGTCAGCGTAAGCCCAGAAATCCTCTCGCCACAACCCACCTCACTATGAGGCACATCTTTAGGTAGCATGAGTTTTGCATTTGTACAGGTATTTAACTGGGTTTAAATACATAATTAGAGACAAGTATATGCATACGTGCTTTGAACTTGAGTGGTGATCCTCAAACCACGCATGCCCCCAACTCCGCCTCAGCTTACTGCTCCCTCGCTTGCTTCATTCCTCACCAAGGAAGCCAACATCTTACATTTTCCAGCCCTGCCTCATATCAAGACGCCATCCCCTTCCACATGCACATCATACTTGCTCCTCATGTGTAGCACACGATTTTAAAGCCTTGAACTAATAAGCTTTCCAAAAGAGATGAACGGTCTAAAGAATAGGTGGGACGAAAGAAGGCAGAAGTTTTATGACATGTTTATTTTACTTTACACCCTAGATTTACAGCTGATGATCTCACAGGTAGTCATCTGTTGTCCTTACTCTTATTGAATGAATAGTTTTACTTGAAAAAGGAACCAATGAATTAAAGCATTTGACCTTAATTATCCCATGGTTTTAAGCTTTATTCCGGTGGTAATAGAAAATGCCTATCAGTTTTAAGTCTCTGTTTACCAGGAAACTGCAGAGTGAATGTGTCTACAAGAGAAACACACTCACGGGGCAGGCAATGAGCACATCAGGGGTTGGCAGGCACGTCAGTGTGATTCTTCCCACTCAAACCATCACGGTTTGCATGCACCTATTGCAAGTGATTGTTTCGGCCAGAATAATAAACCAAGAAACACACCAAGTCTTTCCCATTAAGTCTTTTCCTAGCACGTGCTTATTTAGGGCTGTTGCAAATGTTCAGAAAGATTAAAGATTCTCTGAGAAGAGTTTGCACCTTCTGATACAGCCAAAACAGAAGAGGGGAAAAGGAACAGCTTGTGTAATAATTGTGATGGGCTAATGCACTGCAACAAAAACATTTCAGCCTGAGAAGCTGCTACTGCAATAGTTGGCTGCCAGCGGGGCAAGGCGCCAAAGCGCTGCTGAGATGCAACTGCGGTTGGAGACGAGCAATAAGAAATTGTCTCGCATGCCAGCGCAAACCTCTGCTCTCCCAGCCCAAAACAAAGAGGGAACGCTAACGAAAGCCATGTGAAGTTAGCTGGAAGATGAGCGCTCGCTCCCTGACGCGGATGCCACCTAACGAAGCGTGAGACAGGAGGGGACAGAAGTATGCTTATTCTCCTGTATTCGTAGTCCTCCTGAAACTGTTGCTCCAAAAAAGAAAACTCTGACCTGGTTACGTAAGGCTTCTGCTGTGTCAGACCAGCTCTGCTTCAGACGAAGCAGGACATGACCGTGCCTCCAGCAGGAATGCCCGGGGTTTAATTACTGCTTCTGCTGCAGACATTCCCCCCAACCTTGTACAAGTTACGATGTCAGCTGGGGAAATCTGGTTCGAGTCTGTAAAATTAAGCTAATTACGTGCTGTCCCCCACCACTCCTCCCGCCTGCATGGATGCTACACCTCTCTGGGCAGAGCCCCTCTCGTGGTGTATACATAGGCACAGTGCTAAGCACAGAGGGCGAGGGGTAGGCTGAAATAAAATCCTCACCGGTCTTTTTCCTTCCCTTGGTTTCACGTTTGTCCCTTGCAGGCTTTCCATGCTGCCTTAGCCTTGAAGACCTCTTCTGTAACTGGAGCCTGCATCAGCCAGCAGTGATGCTACGTCTGAAGGGGAGAGGAATCACAAACCTCTCAAGGCGGCTTTTTTGGCATATCTTCTACTTGCCACCTGTTTACAGGGAATCATCCTCATGGCAGGTACCTTCTATGCCACGGACTATATTCTGTTGGTACCTGTCAGATAATGAAACTGGTTTTAATTAACACAGGCTGAGCAGGAACTGGTGTCATATACTGGTGCTGCAGTGAGCACTGTGCCCAGGTGAGTGGGAAGTGAGATTGGCAGTCTGGAGACCTACTGGGGATCTCAGTGGTCAAACATGGGTTTTATCTAGCCAATACTGGATATTTACACTGTAAGCAGCAGATCTGTGTTCCTTTATAACCCAGAAGATGGAAACATATTATTTTAGACCACAGTTCATCCTGTCCTAAAATCCTTCATACAGAACGTCTCCAGTATCAAGGTGTTGGTGCCGGAGTTGGACAGCTGAAGGTGGTGAGATGATTGTGGCTCCAACTTGCTTGACCCCTCACAGTTGCCTTTGTCAATACAGTGATGGTGACAATATATTTCAAATGGGTGGCTTGTGAATGAAAAATACTGCCAGGCTTATTTTGTTTAGAGTTATATTCAATTACAATACCAGCTTTCCCAACATACAAATAAACCCCATGTTTTTGCTAGCGGAATTTATACCGGTTCCCAGAACATGCAAATACATGCATTCTTGTGCTAGAACAACCACATGTACCTCTGCTATGCAAAGACTTCAGGATCTGAGTGGCACAAAACTGTGATGAAAAATAGTGCTTTCCCCAAGTAAAACTCCCACAAAAAAACATTTCTAAAGGAGCTGTAGACCTCGGTGAAGAGGACCAGATACATATCGCTGCTGAAACACATGGAAGAAACAAGCACCAATATCTTGTTGATGATTTTGTGTTGTAAAGCTGCCAGATTAGGAAGTGGATTTGCACATAAAAAAGCTCCCAAGCTATTCTCTGGCACAAATCAATGTGGTAGAGCTGCTCTGATGGAATAAAAGCTTCATACAGCACCGCCGTTATTGTATATTGACCCGGAGTGTCCGCAGGGGCTGTCCATTTAACTAGTGTACTACTTTCCAAATGGGTTTTGGCGTGTCCCATCGTGCTGTGTTTCTGCTTTTGGAAAGACATGATGGATTGTCTGAATTGTTTTTCATAAGGAGGCTGAAATCCTTGCAGTTACTGAGACAAGCAGCAGGAAACATGGGTACCTCAGGAGCAGCCACCCTAACAGGACTCTAACTTGCTTTTCAGGTCACAGGATCCGGGAAAACATGGCAACCTTGGCTTTGAAGGGCAAATGGAAAGGTCAATTCTTCTGCAGATGGTTTGGTCAGTAATGCCCTTGGCCCTCCAGCACTGTTCATTTAAAAGGCACAGTGCTTCTTTAGGAATAGGAGTGGCTGGTGACCCCGATATTTAACTAACAATTAAATATGATCATTGCAATGCATGGCAAAAACATCGCTCTTTGACACAGACGATTTGGGGAAGCGAGTTGTACAAGCAACTGTTTGGGACATTCAGGTTGCCTTTGGAAAACCATCTTCACCTGGGAAAACCATATCTACCACGTGGGGAGTTGCCCGCCAGAGGTGAAACTGCAGGAGGAAGCCGCAGAAAAAAGATGGGGAGATTAGGAAAAGGGAGTGATGTGGGGAAGTTGGAAGGAGACGAGAAAGACTTGGAGGAGGGAACAGCTGGAAAATCTGCTTTATTTACTCAGCGGACAAACAAGGCAGCTCCTCCATCAATAACAATTACTCACCTTGGGTGCTCTGGCCCCAGACTGACAAAGGGTTTAGGTGTGGTGACAGCAACCCCCACACCTCCCTTCCAGGTGCCCAGCTCCAGCAGTGAAATGCCAAAACCCCAGCTACTCACTTCCACCTCCAATATGAGATGCTGTAATTGCTGAGTAATTGCAACTATCACCTAACATGGCCAATAAGGAAAGCTAAGGCAATGGGTCTCCTGCCTCCTTGAGGTGGATTTTGAATCCCACCAGTATGTGGGCACAAAAGAGGATTGTTTCTTGCTTTACCTCTCACGTTGCCATGCCAAGGTTCAATGCATCAAGCAAGAGGACCAAGATACTCAGCAAAGGCAAGGCAGACATAGAATTGCCATCTTGTCTAACAGAGATCAAGCCAGTGCCTCCTTTCAAAGCACCCACATTGGCCAGAGGAAAGGAAGTATTTTTTTGGCTCATCTTCACATCAGACCACTGGGCAGCGAAGAATGATAGGTTCATGACATAGAAAAGATGGAGGACCGTGATCACCTAGCCCAGTAGTATATGTTCTCCAAATAACTCTTTTTGAACAACAGTCTGTAAAACCTTGCTAGTCCAAGGAACATATTGGTACCCAGCAAAAAGGCTTGATGTTAAGAGAAGAATATTAGTGAAGCACTTGGGGATGTAAAACATTCATTATCCAACCAGTAGAATGGGAGCTGTTGCTAATGGATGAGGGTTTTTCCCTCCAGATAAATCATCTCACCAACAGTAACCAGTTTCCACCTGCTGCAGCTCCCAGTGGAAGTGTCACTCACAACACGTGGAAGGAGAAAAAAATAATCTGTTTAGGAAACATACTTTCACTTGCAAACTCCATGCTGAAGTCCTGTAATTCAGAGTGTTTGGTGCTTTTAAGAGCGCAGTTTCTCAGTTTCCTATCTGGAAAACTGAAGTACTACTAGTTCTTTGAGGTCTGCCCATAAGCATTGCCACTGGCACCTGTAACACCAGAAGTATGAAGAGATGCTCTAATAACAGAGATGCTAAGCAGCAGCATTATCATAGGTTGCATGATACAATGCACCATAAGATCTAAAAAACAAAGAACAAAAGTCTGTTCAGTTGATATATTACAGCTGGGATTAGTAATCTGAGCAGCAAATGAATTCAGGTCTGCTGGCAGACACCACAATAGAGGCAAAGAACCTGTAGCATTTCTAGTAACGTCAATCTGCTTTTATACAGCCCATTTCACTTGATGATCTAGAAGAGTTTATTATTAAAACTCTTGCAACCCTCTTGTGAGGGAGGAGTGAGCCCAGACAGACATCTTCAAACATGCACAGTAAGAGCAGGGATGCTCTCCTACAGACAGAGCTACAATCTTGCGTCCTGGCTACCATTGATCTTGCTGCTTCCAATAACGTGAGAGAGGGAGAATTCCCCCAGTTGTGTCTACCTTTCAGAGGCAAATCCCTTTATGAAAAACACTCTAAGATCTTTGATTAGCTCATGGCCACATCATGCCATGAAACTCTACAGACCATGGAACAGTTGTCTTCTAGACCTCAGAGGGAAAGGTGCTCTCTCCTGAGCAATAAGGAGCACCGTTGAAACACCGGGGGTGTTCTTCTGAGCAATTGTTTTCAACTTCTGGCCAGCAGACCTGTGGCATCCATAGTCTACCTTTAATGGGTCCATTAAAGCTAAGGAAATCACCCTCTTACCAGTAGGTTTCAATCTACCACCAAGGAGGCTGAACGGCCCTCAAAAGTGTTTTCAGAGTTCACAAATCAAGCAAGCTTGAAAGTCATTACTTCAGAATTTCACACCAAAATTCCCATTCAACCTCTCCTTCTCTGGTTAAAGAGATATGACAGGACCATGACCCCAGGCAGCATGGCTACAGGCATAACAAAGTCTCCTCCCTCAAGTTACTCATCAACTGAACAACCTGAATGAGTCTCACCTCCTAGTGAGCCTCTTGGGGCTCAAAGAAGATTCAGCTACAGAGCTGGAATTCCAATGTCGTGTCTCCCCCTGGGAAACATTTTCCTGTAAGATAAAACAATAGTGGCTACCAAATCAACGTTGTGAACACCCTTGCTGTACCACCTTTTATCTACTTTCAGAACTGGATTACAGAGGAAAGGAGTTCAAACCCACAGATCTAGACTATTAAAATGTTGGCCGATTGCACAGTTATGTAGGATAAGGCATCCCCAGCATTGCCATGCCAAGACAGACATGTCTGTGAGTGCACAAAAGGACATGTTCTGTGTGACTCCACTGACTCACAGTGATCGCACCTGACAAAAAGGCTCAAAACTTCTCAAGTACCCCAAAGTTTTGGGGAAACAGACCACAAAGCTGAGGAGCAAGACTCCGCCAGTGAGACTTAGGAAGAGAAAGGCCACAGCAGCACCCTGTGATTGCACCATCGAAGGCCAACATCAAACAACGCCTGGACTGCCATTTAGACACAAAGCCGGAGGAGACGAGGCTTCCCTGGCTCCATAGCTTGTGGCATGATTTGCAGCTCTCCTTGCAGTGTTGCTGTGCCTTCACTGCACTTTGGACCTGGGCTGTGCCGATGAGGTGAGGATGGGTTTGTTCTCTTCTGCTCCCTTATCTCCACCTGCAGTACAGGCTTGGAAGACTCCTGCTCCACTTTGCTACTGACATGCTAAGCCACTTTCCTTCTCAGCATCTCTTTTTCCTCATCTTTAAAATGAGGATTATGACCTCTTTTGAGACACTTTGATGTCGATAGAGGAAGAGTGCTGTGGCACATTGCACATTCTATTTAAAATGCTACGTAATAATACATCATCGTGGGGGTTTTTGTTTATTTACCTTTATTATTAAAAATGGTAATCAATGAACCACCTCAAAAAACACCAAAAACCCACTTTGGATCATCCTTCTTTTTTGAAGGTAATCGTGGGAGAGAAAACAATTTTGAAACAATGAATGGCAAGGTGCAATGCTTAGAAAATATAGGGCAGAACATACTCGCCCACCCTACTGTTCACTGTTGCAGTATTTCCGTTCCCTTCCATTTTCTAAGTCATGTACAAAACGTCCTTCCCAAATAAATTATTTAGCTCTGAACTGCTGCAATGCACAGCAGGATGCCTGTCAGAGCAAAGCGTCACTAATGGAGGTTACCTCATATGATCCAGATGGGAAGATGAGTTCAGATCGCAACAAGTCCTGAGTGAGAATACAGCACCTGAAACGGATGCGTGCAGGCAGGGAAACCCTGGCTTGATCGGTCACCCAGAGCAGTTTCCATCTCTCCTTTTCTTCTCAGGAATGGCCTTGTTCCCTGCCTGGGCAGATGTACTGACTGAACTGGGGTCTTCTAAAGGCCCTGTTGGAGGATGAACAGCAATTTTCAGTCTTATGCTGTACCTGCATATGTTTGGGACTCGTTGAGAAGCTGACTCTGCTCCTAATGAACAAAACCCAGTACACCACCTTGGACCAACGAGTATCTCCCTCAGCTTCTTGGAGGACATGAGGCAGAGAGGGAGCTGCATGTGGCAAGGTTTCTGCCTGATGCTCGGTGTCTGCTGTGACTGCAGCAGCACTTTGATCTTCCAATCTTAAGCAAAACCCGCCCAAAGCCCTACACTACTTAGGTTTTCAGCCCTCTGATGCCTTCTCTACAGGCTTCAGTTCATCTCGCAGAGCAAACCATTCACGCCCTGAGAGGCAGTGGCCAAAGCCACGGGACAAGCAGGACTAGGAGGACAAGGCTCAATGCCCAGCCCCACTAGAAATGATGTGGAGGTTTCTGGTGTCCTCAACCCTTCCTCTTACCTCTGTATCTCTCCATTGGGGATGGTAACTCCTTGGCAGCTGGACAGGAAAGGTCATTTGTCTCCTCTTCAGAGAGTTCCCCACAGTTCTCCATCAGAAACTCCACCAGCACCTTCACATGCACACATGTGAAGCCAGCTGCCTGAAAACGGCCCAAGCAGCCTTTCCTACTCCTGCCCCTTGCCTCTGCGTGGAAGGCTGGGACTGTAGGGCAGCTCTTCCAGGCAGCCACCCCAACAGCATCTAGGATCAGCAGAACCTAGCCCAGCCTGAAGCACAGGCATAGACTAATGAAGTTCCAGAGAGTTTTAAGAGGAAGAAAAAGAATTCCTGCAAGATGTGACTGTTATGATGAGTTCTTGTGGCCACAGGGAACTGGGCATCACAGCTGTTTTCACTGCCTTGTCCTGTGCTCAGTCATGCCTTACAGTGCTCAACAGCCATGGTCTTCACTTCTCTGTCAGCAGTTTAGTGAGGAAGCTGTGGCCGGGGTTTCCAACCAGCAGCA
>WEIS01054908.1:0-11007 GCA_013389965.1 Todus mexicanus
ATTTTTATTTTATTATTTTTTTATTAAAATTTTTTGAAGAAAAATTTTTCGGTGTGCGAATCGTTTTGATTTCATATACAGGAAGAAGAGGGAACATATAGTATTCATGCATAAATGTGGAGCATTTCAGTACTGCCAGAACAAGTCAAAAGCTAGTCTTTCTAGGTTAACTTGTACCCTGCCAATAATACTTTTTTAAATGAGACTTTAGCAAAATGAATGCAGAGCTAAAAAAAACCCTGAAGAATTTTTGAGTCTTTGCGTGTTACAGAACACAAGGTATAAATGGTAAGGTAGGAACAGGCAGTAAGATTCTAACAGTACCAGTTACCAGAAGATGGTTATTAGGTGT
This sequence comes from Todus mexicanus, assembly GCA_013389965.1. Classification (NCBI taxonomy): domain Eukaryota; kingdom Metazoa; phylum Chordata; class Aves; order Coraciiformes; family Todidae; genus Todus; species Todus mexicanus. The sequence goes on from WEIS01054908.1 coordinate 353, forward strand.
CAAAAAAATAAGTGGGCATTTTAATAAATGTACACCAGTTTTGATTAGTCAAAAGTGAAATAGCCTTTTGCAGTTTAGAAATGTGGTTTGTAATAGAAGTAGTTTAACAGAACACTTCTTTATAGATTGGTTAGTCCAGGCACATTTTTAAGCTTGTGATGCATTCTGCTTATATAGGGTAAGAGACCATAGTCAAAGAAGTTCTGTCAGATTTTCCTGAAGGCTACCAGTGAATCCCTTGCTAGATTTACACTTTCATGATGTAAGGGACATGGGACTATTTTTCCCTGCCAGTGACTAAGATCAGCCTTCTCTTCAGGTAATTCTTTTTAACTCATCCCAGCCAGCAAGGACTCTTACTACCCAGAGATAATAAAAATGCATCAGCACAGTCATACCAGGTACATGCTCAACATATTTACGAAAAGTTGTTAACTCTCACGGAGAGAGAGAGGCCACATTCCCTCTGTTTGCAGAGAGGGAAACTGAGTCGGAGAAGTTAACAAATCTGTTGCAGAATTAGTAAACAAGAGCAGGAATTGAGGAGTCTGTTCCTCCAGCTTCAAGTATCAAATAAACCTGTTTGCAGTTCACCCAAATTGTTTCTGTAGCTGCATCACACCTGTATTTGCATTACATCGCTTGGATTTGTCATTGCAAAATCCTGGTGTGACACAGTGGGTCCTTGGGAGCGCTGCTCGTTTCAGGGCGGATGGACAGTGTGCCAGGCTGCACGCCGGCCGCCAGTCCGTGCTCGCAGGAGGAGCAGGTGTAGTCCCTGCCTGCAAGCCTGCCGACCGCATTTGTTTGCAAAGTGGTTCTGTCTGGTGGTGTTTGAAAGAAGAACGCTATTTATTTATTTATCTATTTTGTATGTAAACAAATGCATGGCCTGAGATTCTTCCTTGGTGTTAATTCACTTTTGCTTTTGAGTTCCTGGAAGGCTTTTGTTTTCTCCTAGAATGGCTTGTTATACATGCTAAGGGTGAGGTTTCTTTGTATTCAAGTTTACATTTAAAAGGCAACTTTTTCTTCGGTATTAGCAGCACATTGCTGTCAAGTCTGTAGAATAAATCTATTTTTATAATCTACATTGCCTCATTCAGATGCTGTGAGAATTTGCTGTTTCAGGCTTGGTGTTTTTGTTGTTGTTGGGTTGTTTTTAAGGAGATTCCTTCTAGATTAATTACTTAATTTCAGTAGGATTAAATATCTATATTTCATAACTTTTCTGTTAAAAAAAAATCTTCATAACACTGCTTACCTTTGTGTTTTGCCTGTAGTTCATCAATTCTGTATATACACATGCTTCCTGGAAGAGCAGGAGACTATTCCACTTCAGCAAAAACCACTGTAAATTGACTGTACTCTTTAACCATAAGAGAATTCTTTGACTAAAATATGGCAGAGAATTCCAAGTTAAAAAAAGAATCAAGACCTGGTTTCTGAGTCTAGGAAAGAAATTCTAAAAGTAAAAAAAATAAAAAATAAATCTAATCCCTGTACATTATTACTCTAATTTTGCCTCAGAAACCTCTAAGCTCTCATCAAGAGTCTCCAAAATTAACTGAAAGTAAAAATGCAACAGATTACTCACTGTTTCTGTTTTGGGTCTTGTACAGTGCTGTTTTAATGGGAGTATGAATTAAATGCTATAGAAGCTGTCTCAATCTATTGTTAATGTTTAAAAAGATTACTACAAATGCTCCAAAATGCCACTCTTAAAATAAAACAGTGTATGTAACCCTGAAAATCCATGTGTTTATCACATACTTGCACTTTTAAAAACGTTTCTTTAACAAAACACCCATCTCTCTCCTCCCCTTCTTATTATCTTCATCCCCTTGTTCGTGTCCTCACTCCTGAAGCTGCTGTTATTCGTACAAGTCATGAAAATGAAAGTATGTATGAGATTGGTGGCTGAGTAGGTCCAATATATCATCAAAGGTGTTTGGGGTAACACGTGGCCTTGGTTCAGCAAAATTACTGGTTCAGTCATTCCATTGCTGCTCAGAAAAGCAGTAGATAATAAGTAACAAGATCTACATGCATATACACAGGTGCTTATTTTTTTGTGTGTGTATAATCAGAAGCTGCGTAAGAAGTTATTACTGTTTTCCTAAAAGTTTTCTACACATTAAAAAAATAAATAATGCACTTACTTGCCAACACTCTGGTTTAGAATATCTAAACCGATCTTCCTACCACTTCCTGAGCTAAGTAGATGTTTACATGCCAGTGTCAGAGAAGGTTGGTTTCTGTGCTTAGTTAGAAATGGGAGACAGCAAAAAATAAAGGTAAGGGGCTGAGACTGTTACTCTGATGACCATTATAGCAAAAGCAATGCGTGCATCGTATGCAGGCAGTTGGATGAAACGAGTCATTTGTTAATCTTGGTTTCAAATAATTTTTCTTTTTTATATTTGCCCCATATGATATTGTTGCAAATTGTGGCATCAGGCACATATCTGTCTGCAGGTGCAGTCATTGCACAGATCTTATACAGACAATCGACTGAATTTCCATCTGTCATTTCCACGTGCTCCAGCAGGTATCAGGGAGTTGTAGAAGAGATGATGATGACTCACTGAAACCCACATGGCGAAAGAAGACTTTTCAGTGATCGTCAGGACAGGCTTTGCATAGAGATGAAGTACAGGTGGGCAGGCAGCTTAAGGCATGATGAGATGTGATGCTCTCGGAGCATCTGTGGCCAAATGTGTGGCTTAAGGGTAGCAACAATACAACTCCCTGCCCAAATGTAGGAAACTGGTTTCCATCAGCCCTTTCTAGCAGACAGCTTGTCTGTGCCAAATGTTGACAACATATTACATAAATTTCCCTGCAACAGCTTGTTTCAGAAACTTTCCCCAGTAATGTAGATTAAGTTAGAATTTTGTTTTGACTGCTGTAATGCATATTCATTAGATAAAAGCCTAGACAATTACTGTTATAGTTTCACTAGCAGGTGGAGCATGTTTTAGGATTTGATGGACATGAGATTTGCTGGAATAATCTCAAAGAAATTTGGGGGATTATTTTTGTGATGGGGGTTTGTATGAAAAGTGAGAACGTAAGCAGATTTGAAGGTGATTTCATTATGCTTTTACATTAGTTTCCTTTTACCATTTTAAATCTAGAATAAATTCGTACTTTAAACAAATGAAGATCTCTTAAGGCAAGCAATGAACCACATAAATAAATGCTACCTAAATAATTTAGTTTACAACTGTGTAAATAGTAAGCAGTGGTATTTCTGAAGGGATATCACTATATCTTATTCATTTTCCAAAACTAGAAGAGAACTAGAAAAAAGTTCTGTCTTCATTTGTATAATGTTGACTTTCATCCCGTAAGTACATTAAGGTTATAGATTAGGTTTTTTGAGAAGGTAATATTACAGAAAATATGCAAGCAGCAACATCATTGAGAAATGGCGAACAAAAGCACAATTTCCTTTCTGGTTTCTGCTAGAAAAGAGAGAAAGTTTGAGAGCAGAATCGAGATGAAGAGAGTAGGAGCCCAATCTTGCTCTGTTACACAGAAATCTTCCTTTTCAGGAACACCAGGCCCTTCCGCTCACGGTACATTCTTCCCATAGGTCATCCTGACATAGGTAGTCACGTTATCTTCAGTGCAGATTGACCTTGACGATAATTTCTACAGGGTTTAGGATCGTGCTAACTGGCACTCATGGTTTGCTGCCAAATTAGAGTTTCAAAAAGAAAACAAGTTAAAACTGCACACTCAGGAAAGCACTTTGCTAATATCTACAACACGGCATCAGAATTTAACGTTAAAGGAGGTTTAAAAATGCACTTGCATAGCACAGAAGTTATCAGTCTAGACTCCCCATCTGTTGAATGCCGTGTAAGTAAGTATCGGGAGCAATTCAGAATCTGACTTAAACAGAAATCATCATGTAAAAATGCTAAAAATAATTTCTCTACACTACTTTGTTATTAAAGCTATGATGCATATGTTTATATTCAATTTCTATTTATATACTTAAACAGAAACGCTCTAGTACTATGCATATTTATGTGCCAATATGTGCTTCAGCAACACGTATATTAATGTACGTGCGTGTTTATATAAAGTGCTGAGCTCAATGGAAGTTTTGTTCTAGGCTTCATAAGGAACTTGGATCAAACTCTGATTTCTATATATTTATTTTTTAAAAAACATTGGGCCAAATTTCGAGAAATTTATTTGATTCATAACATTATCTTCTTGCTGTTGTAGTTGTTTTTTAAATCTTAAGCACAAGGTTTTTATGAGCTGCTGCATCATTTTCAGCAGCTTGTGTAGAGATGTTTCTCTGTTGACAGAGCTACTTCCATACTCCCTTCACCACTCTCATTTGTCTGTCTTGTTTTCAGTGTGTTTTAATCATGTTTTGTAATCCCCTATACTGTTATAACTGATTAATTAGCAAACCTTCAGTTTCAGGCTCTGAATTTTTCTCCTAGTCTCAGACCATTTGTAATCTCAGCTGAAAAGACAAGATTGAACATCTGCCTTTTAATTCATCTCTTTGCATCTTGTACCCATCATGATTATTGTTTGTTCTTTATTATAACTGGGGCTTTTAGGGGTGAAATGTTACACTCTGCATTATCTGGTCTCTTAACATGACAATAAATCCGTGCAGATGGGCTGCAGGGAAATGGTGAAAGTCAAGGACTCCACAACTCACATTCTTTTGTTGAATTTGGGACTTTAGATGTCTGTTTTTTTCAAGAATCAACTTAAACTATGGCTGGGAAAAGAAAATGACAGATAATTGTTTCTTTTGTAGAGCTTTCACCAGTTGGTATTTTCAAAATTTCCTTTGCAAATGTGTGGTATAGAAACATAGATGTATTTGTATATTTATGGTAAATAAATAAATGCAACATTTTCATCCAATAGGATGCTAGAATCTATGATTTTCAGAAAATCACATTACAGGACCTGCAGCTGTACCATCTACTTGTGGCAGTGAAAGGACTGTCCTCCTTCAGAAGTTCAGGTCTCACCTTCCCTCAATTTTTTGTGAAGGTTTACATACAAACCCTGTTTGCTCAGATATTTTGCAGGGAGCGTTTTTCTCTGCTGCGTTTGCTGTGTACATTTTTTTTATATAGTTTCTCCATGGGAATGAAATTTTGAGGGGATTGAAGGGTGATCAAGTACTGATTTGCCATTACCTGTTTCCATCTGGAATCCGTGGGATGGCAAACTTTATCTCCTCCCGCACTGACACACAGCATGAAGGGAGAGTGGAAGAGAAATTTTGCCAAGGTACTGTAAATTTGTCAGGACAGGTAGGAGAGTGGCAAATAAAATAATTTCTTTGCTCCTCCCACCTACTGTCCTAGTCACCATCTCAGGCACCAGGTAGCAGTACACACAGGATTTATTTATCCAGAGGGGAATGGCTGTCTCCAAGTATCACATAATTTATGCAGAAATTGCGTGTTTCTCCTTTCTGCTGCAGCTGATACCCACATGGGCTTGTCCATTCAAAGGACCCTGGTCTCTTTGGCCTGAACTGGGCTCTACTGTACATAATTTCTTGCATCAGTTAAAGGCCTGATGGTGTCAACCGGCCGCTGGATTCTCTTCCAAATATGCATTTCTGTTATTCATCCAATCTGAGCCTTTTAAAATCTGCGAGCTCCCAACACTTCTCAATAGGGTTACTGAAGATTTTGGAATGATACTGTAAAATAATAGAGTTATAAAATATATTTGTTATGAAAATACAAGAAGAAGGAGAACAGCTGATGTCAAATTTTTAACTGATTTTTTTCTTTTGCAACTGTGATTTTTGTAGATACTAGATTAAAAAATAATCTCAAACATGAATAAGAAATAACATGTGCTGAAAACTTCATTTCAGCTAGAATTAGCAATGTGAAGGGCCTTTCTGGGGTTGTGATTCTAGCCTACCAGTTTCCCAGAGGGTTCAGAACAAGTGTGTCTGTGACCAAAGGAGCCTATGAAGCATTTTGAAATAGTCTCTAGAGCTCATTTCTTTTTCCAGGAAGAACTAATTTTAAATATTCCAGTAGGCCTTTCAAGAGAGATGGCATCTTTCTCTCTTTATTACCTCTTTTTTTCTATTTGTATTTTGAGAGTTCTTCTCTCTCACAGATGTTTATTCACTTAAAGTCTCGTATTGCCCAAATACATTGCTCTTTCCTCAGCCTCCAGCTGGTCCCCTTAGCTGCTGTACAGCTAAGCTGCTGACAACAATGTATCAGCAACGGACTCTAATGCAGCTTGGTTAGACTGAATTTTGGGGCAACAGAGTGTTTCTTTAGAAGATTAAATATTTCAAGAGTTGATGGGACTTAAGGAAGATGCAAGACCCCACCTATGACAATCTGTCCGCCAGAGGGAGAGCTGACGCGAGTCTCACATGTGAGACACTCACCTATGTTGCCTGCTGCACATACTTTACATTGAGCGTGGCCAGAAACTCTGTTTTGTGAAGAAGCCTATGAGCTCCATGTGTGTCTGTCCAGGTGCAGGTCAGGGACTTCAGCATGTGCTAGTAAGCTGCTGAAATGTTGAGGTCGCAGGTCCAAATACCAGTCACTTCTGCTCTATGTGCTCCTGTGAACTTGAGAGATGTATTACTAGGGAGTCACACAGATGTTTCTTCTGTGTCTCCTGATGGTCGAGTGGGAGAATAAAGATCTCTTTTTCCCCTTAGCCCCATCAGCAAGGAAGACAGGTGTCTTACTTGGTGTTTCTCTGGGGTCTGGGAGCAGGTTCACACACTTGCAAAATGCATTTCCACTAAAGAAAACTATTCTGAAACTGGCAATGCTGAAACTTAAAATTATCTTCTCCTTTATTACTAGGAGATATTTTTAGACCCTAATTCATGTCTCTCATGAATGCATTCCTCCCACTCCTACATTGGGAGTACTGAACTGGAGTCTGAGGGCTGTGTGTTAACATTTTCCAGAAACAGGTGCTACCCAAGATTTTGAATGTTTACATTCTTTGCCTTTTAAAAGAGTGCACCCACTTATTTTAGGCCTGCATATGGTTTTAAAACAGTGAAAAATCAAAGTATGAACTGCTTTATTTTCTTGTCACTCAACCCTCATTTTTATTTTGGTTGCATGGAGGGGAATATTTGCTTAGTTAGCTTGCATCTAGGTGCTGCAAACTGGAAAAAAAACACAAAGAAAAACAAAAACATAGGCCCAATTCCAATCAAAATGTTTTGTTTGTCTCCAGCTTTCCGCACTTTCCTCTTGAGTTGCCATAGCAGAGCTGTGGTAACCCATGAGCACCTGAAGCTATTTCTGTCCTGCCTTCTTCAGTGGTCAGTGTGAGACCAAAGCCAGCAGCATATCTACCTTACTTTCTTGTTGGAGCACCTGCAGCTGGTGCTCACAGAGGTAAACTCTGCTAAAAAGTCCCCCATAGGAGCTCTCATATGTGACAAGGGTAGTGTCTCGCCTTCGGAGGAGTCTCCAGCTGATGTCCTCTGGCAGTAGTGAGGATTTCGGAAAGGAGGCTTGACCCCACCACAGCCTGGGCAGAGGAGATGGCTGAACAAGCTAGTGAGCTGTGGGAACTGTGGTCCTGCTACATGACCACCTGCCCTGCACCCTTGAGGACATGGGCCCAGAGATAGCTGAATCAGTGCCGATGGCTGTGAAGCAAGGAGTTCACAGGGACTCCACTCATTAAAAACCCCTGCTGGTATGCAATTTAGCAAGCTATTAGGCTAGGTGATGAGCTTTGATGAGAACAGGCGTTTATTTGTTCAGGAAACGCAGCCACCGTTCCCTTTAGCATTAGCTCTGCAGGTGGACTCAGTCTGCATTTGTGTGCTGGGGCCTTGTCCTCCCTGGCTGCAGCTGCACACTCGTGACCATGTTCTTCATCTGCTTTCAGGTGTCGCTGTTGTCCATTGAGTAGTTATGGTGTTCATGCAACACTGACAGAGTGACCCTGCAGCCTGTATTCCCAGCAGCATTCACGCATGCAGGCTTCCTGTTTGGTGGGATACCTGCAAGCCCAGGTGTCATAGGAAAGGACCTTCATGGTCACACCAGAGTAACCACGGTCTCCTAACAGAGAGTGTTCTGGTTTTTGACATTGTCTGCAGCCATAGTGCTGTTACCTGGGAGATCCATTCTGAGGAGCAGAGAAAAAAACCCCAAGATTTTATGAACAAGTAGAATAGTAGAAAGGCTGCCTCAGCACATCTGTGTTTGGAAGGTAAACCAAGCCGAGAAGGCTCAGGGTGCTGTCACTCCAAAACCAAATTATAAATATAAAAGATGTAAAATATGTATGTTTTGCCACAGAACAGGGACAGAATTATACATCAAATAAAACCTAGGTTCATTATTTTATTTAAAAAATAGTCTCTTATTCTGTCAGCATACTCCATGGACTAATGTGATCAACTCAATAACCACTGTCTTGAAAAAGAAAGAAAAAAAAGCAGTGTATAGACCTTGGGAAGGATATGTTTCAAACCTTTGCATAAATAAGGCAAAAATAAATGAGACATTTAAGAAATGCAAATCAAATCTGTTCTTTGTTTTAATCTGTTATTATGGGAGCTTGCAATAGGTAGGATTAGAAAATGATCGCTGAGAAATATTATTGGTGTACTGAATATTTCAAGTCACTGAGGACTCTTTCATTTAAAATAAAACCATCAGCAAAAAGCTGTATCAATATATGAATAGAGAGAAATCAGATATTTCTGCTACTGCAAAAAATTAATAACATAAGTCATTAGCATTAGTGCAACTTGCTTCTCTTTCTAATTTACAGCCACATATCTAGATTAACTGTAAAATATTCCTGGGTTTAGGACACTCCGTCCTCCATTGAATGCTTAGCTTGGAAAGGTTATTAACGTTGAATGGGGACTGTTCTCTCAGGAGAGCTGCAGATAAAATGACCAGGGAAAGAAATAGCACAACTTCTCAAATTAGCATAATTAGTAATTATCTCTTAATAGCCCCACTTGGCTTTGGAGACTTGGCACTTGAAATTCTGCTTAAAGTTCAGTGAGGAAAAACAAATTTCACGCTGAAATGTCTCAATAACACAGCTGAGCTGCTGAGGTAATCGTCTGGTTTAGGTAAAGGGAAGGAGATGAACATATGGATAGGGAAGATCTTTCCTGTAAGCACTGTGTTTGTGTTTGCATATGTAAAGCACTCGAGGCTTAATGGTACAATTGCCACTTTCTCTGGGGATGGGAGGAGGGCAGGAGGATGAGTGGGACTTGTCTCTCTTCTTTAGTGGAGAGGAATAGATGAAGATAATAAACTAAAATGAGGAAATCCCATTCATTTTGCACTAGGATAGCGTAATTTCTTCTGCAATTCTAGCTGACATAAAAAACCCAGAGACAAACAAGCTAAGTGGTGGATAGAAACAGCAGCCTTTATTGTAGCCAGTGGCAGAACTAAAACCTTCCTAAATGGGAACAGTTCACCAACATTTAACTCAAGGCAAAATCAGACGAATAAGCACAGGGAGCCTAGTAACCCTAATATTTTTCTTTCTATGGCAAGGAAACAAATGGCTTTCTTTAGATGCTTTTGGCTGGGAAAGGACAAGAGTAGTAGAGGAATATTTACCATTTTTATGTGCCTAAAGCCTAGTCCTCTTTATCCTCCAGCATAAAGCCATTTATCAGTCCATCTACATCTAAACAAGCCTTTGTTATTAAGAAGGCACATTTTGATTTATATATTGTACAGCTGGTTGGAACCTTTCCACCAGAAAACACAGATACAATTGATAAACCTTCCTAAACTAGTTTGAAATAGAAAAGTTGTTCATTCTACCCTCTTTGGCAGACAAGGCAATTCATGTTGGATACCAACATGTCAGTTTATTGAGGTGATGGTTTGGGGGGCTTTGGTGCTGGCTTTTGGGTTGGTTGGATGATTTGGGGGGTTTGTTTTTTTCTGTTTGTTTGGGGTTTGGGGTTTTTTTGAGGGGGAGGGACAAATACATCTATATCTATATGTGTATATAGATATAGATATATTTTAAGTGCCAGACTGCCATATCCTGAAGGTGCAGGGAGTCAGGGTTGCAGTGGTTGATGCCACACATGGTACCTCATGGGGTACGGTCAGGTTCTCTGTAGAAGAGGCACTTTTTATTTTGCTAGCATAGCAAAGGATCCCTTTGCTACAGGAAAATAACTCTTTTGGTGCAAAGACCAGAATAGACACACAAAATAGAAAAGATGAAGATAAACTAGTCAGAGGAGCTTGACAGCTGTTATAAAACTGATAGGCTGACACACTCATGGCCAGAAGAGGAAAAGGTTTGGTTTAGAAACTCTAATTAAGGCTGGCCAAGGTCCATTAGCTCATCTTCACTAGTAGTTATGCAGCCTCACACCCTATGTATCACCCTTATTATACAGGTTCTAGGTGAGAAATGTGATTGAGCAAGCTGCTATCCTGTATTTCCAAGGCCCAGCCTCTAAAAGCAATTCAAATGCGTCTATCAACCAATAAAATCCATTTCAAAACTCAGAAAGAGCATGAAGGCAAAGAGGGAGACGGGAGAAAAGAAATGGAAGCAGATCAAAAGAGATGAAATGACATTTGAAAAGTATGGAAATGAGACTGAATTAATTACAAAAAAAATCTAAA
>WEIS01054912.1:0-18574 GCA_013389965.1 Todus mexicanus
CATGCTGGATGTGAGGTTACAAAGGATCAGTCATCTCATGTGATAACTGTGTCTCACCATGTAATCTTCAGGCTGAGGTGCCTCCCTGTGCTGGGCAGCAGAGCTGAGCACTGCCTGTCCCACATGTAGGAGATACTGCAGATGTGAAAAGGGGTAAAAAAAGTCTGCAGTTCAACCCACTTCTTTTTTCAGTCTTACTGCAATGTCAGAATTGAATTTCCAGATCCACCACCCTGCTGTGGATCTGACTGAGAAAAGTAACGCTTTAAGAATCTATTTTCTTTCTTGTTCAGATGCAGATGAAAACTCACAAGAGCAACTATTCTCATGGAATTTTTGCCTATAAGTAGAAATCTCAAGCAAACAATATGTTTTGTAATATCTCTGACTTTCTTGTTCAAAAATTCTCATGACCATCTTTTCCAAGACAGTTGAACTTAAGCTGAGTGCTACCTAGGTTAAGTCTCAAATCCAAGGGAGTCCACATAATCTTTCCCACTGCCTCCTTTTTAATAAAGACTTGGGTTACCAAAAGACAGTAGTGCCCTCTGCTCCAGCATTGCTACTTGGTGCTGTGCTATCAGTCAATTTAGGCACAAATGAATTTAAACCAGTGTGGGAAGCAGCAGTGCACAGACCATCGTAACCCATCACTGCTGATAAATATCTAGTGTTCAGAAAATGCTGAGGCTGGGCGAAGGCCTGGTGATCAGTGTTGTATTGACACTGATGTGATGGTCCAGGCGCGATATTGGCTCCCTATTGTCACAGCAGTGAATTGTTCCTGGCAGACAGAACACAATGCCTGTTACTGGTAGAAGAGCATCAGGGCTATATGGCCCATCAAGGAATGTTTGTGCAACTGCTAAGCCACTTAATAATTTGACTACAATCCCATCTCCACACTTTACATATTAACAGATGCCTGAACTATAAATATTAATTCTATTTTGGACCTATTTTGTGGACAAGAATTCGACACCAAAGTATACTGACAGACCGATGGATTTGCCCTCCTCGCCCATCCCAGAAAGGATGCCTTTTGGTAAGATTTTGCACCTCAGCTACACCGAGTTGATGTTTGTATGTTTGTATTTCAGTATGTTTGTATGTATTTTTCTTCAGCTATGTTTTGATTTTCTGCAGCTAAGTGTATTTATCCCCAGCAATCTCAAAGAACCTGTATATATGTTGTGAGTGTAAATAAATTGTATTATTCGTATATCTGACTGCTTCTTGACGGGCTGTTTGCGAATCCGGTGTTGGACCTATAGCAACATTTACAGGCTATTTGCACATCCAATTGCTCCCTTAGAAGGGAACCGGGCCTACGGCATGTGGTGTCAGACCTATAGTTGAAAACGTGCTATTTGCGCATCCAACTGCTCTCTTAGGAGGGAACCAGGCCTGCAGTGTATGAGCTGTTAGCAAATCTAGTGGTTGGGCCTATAGCAACGCTTCTTAATTGGTATATCTATTAAGAGATAAGTCCAGCTGCCTCTAGTCCCTCTAAGGTCTGAGGACTGGCTAGAGCGCAAGGGGATTTGTCTCTTACTAAATTTACCCCCCACTCCACGCAACAACCAGCCACAGGGGAAGCGCAGCATAGGGCTGACTCTCTAGTGACATGTGGTGGGGCAGGGGTAGTTCAGCAGTTGAGATTCCTCTATTCAGTTCCGATGTTTCACAACTCCATCTCCTCACCATGGTTATATGCAATTGGTAAAAAAGCAGTACGCTGTCCATGACCAGCTCTGCAGAGGGCAGGAGTGCACAGAGAGCCTGCAAACTATGACTGCTTTGACCAGGCTCTGCCTGATGGAGACACATGCCTCTGGCCTGGATTTTCTGCCTGGGTCTCCCTGCAGCTGAAATATGGTGTTCTTCAAAAGCAAAACCAACAAATGCATAACCACCAGGAATTTTAAGTTACCCCACCACTAGATTCACCACCATTACATGGCAAGAGTAAGACACTGGGATTTGCTTGTATTCCCCCAGAGTTTTCAGTGTGGGAGCTTCCTGCAGGATTGGAATATGCTCCCCACTTGCCTGTGGCACAAGGCAGGATTGGTAGCTGACGGTGCATATTGGGTCTAATGGTGAAAGTCATTTGGGGGGAAAAGAAGAAAATAAGAAAGAGAAAAAAAAAAAAAGGAAAAGGAAAGGGAGAATGCATAAGGCCTTTTGTAGTCTAGTAACAAACAGACTGGAGACTGTGATGGGCAAAATGTCTTGGGCAAAAACAATTGGAAGTGGAAAACCAGGGTGTACAAAAGCACAAAGGAAAAAAAGGGTCAGAATGCAGGAGAAAATGACCATGAACTGTTCTGGATGAGTGGCTGAGAAACCCAACCTGTCATGCTTGATGCCTGGGGAAGTCCTTGCAAGATGAACTAACACATTCACAAGCAAGAGACCGGGATGAGAAAGAAAAAAAGTATCAGTGTATTTTGAAAATTTGTTCTTCAAAATGTAAGGGGAGCTTGATGAGACAGCTAGTAGATCTCTGGGAAGTAACACTTATCTGGGCCTCCCACTGCTAGAACAGCATCTGAAAGTGCCTCCTGTAGTCTCAGTGAGTTGTGCTGCAAAACAATCAGGCACAAATGTAGCTTTGTCACAGCCGCAGCTATAAAGAGGAATTTGTGGTTTAGCACTCCAGTATCTGACTCCTTCAGACAGACTTTCTCCTCAGCACAGTGCAAAATTCCCCATGTGCACCTCTCAATGTCTCCCATGTAGAATACTTAGACTGCAGGTCATGACCTGCTTCTCAGAAGGGTCATGTATAGCATGTACAATACCATGGACTCTCAATGCTATTAGGACCCTCTGTGTAACTGTGTGTGTGGTTACATTGAGGAAGAATAATGGTATGACACCTACAGACACCTCCAATCCTATTTAGATTAGCAGAAGCAATGACTATCAGTTGGACAAGCAGTATAAAATCACGTCTGCTCATCAAGGCAGATTGGCAGGGCACCCCCTCCTCCGGTGCTCCTGAGAGCCCAAAGGTTATGAAGAAGTTTCAAAGATCTGCCTGCAGCCTCCACCGGCAATCAGCACTTTTATCTCAAAGACAGATCTTGTTTCTGTGCCATTTCCTAGAGCTGTCAGGTAATCACAACTGTTTGTGCTCTCCCAACAGATTTCATGGCTACAAGGCTTCAAAATGAGACAGCCAGGCAATGAGGCGTTTCTCTGGAGAAGACATGTGTTGATTAAACAGTTTAAGATTTTTACTCACAGTAGAAGTAAAATGGGTTGTGTGTACCTGCACAGTCCAAAGCCTGTTCCAGTTCAACAGAAATACAAAATCACCACCCTGGGTGAAAAGCAAAGGAGACAGAAATCTCACAGGGGGCATAAGAGGTCAGACCCACCAAAACTTTAGGGCACCAAAGGTGCTGTGAAATCCCATAGAAGATAGATTCCTACAGTGCAATTTAGATAAAAGATTTCCCTGGTTGTTCTGTCAGAGCAGGTGAAAAATGCAGAATAACTTCTTAGGGTGTAGACCCCTTCAGCACTTAATAGGATGAATCTAGCCCTGCCATCAGCTGTGCCTGGAAGGTGGGCATGCTGCTCGGCAGTTGTATGAAAACAAGAAGTATGAGATTAAGTCGATTGGCAGTAGTGGTGCCTGAAATCTTCTTTTAAATCTCTGAGCAGGCCTAGCTCCTTCCTAACTTCCCTGACAGGCCATGCCTTGACCTAGGGAGCTTGACATGGGGAGTTACAGAGGTCTTCCCTGCCCATTCAAGCCAGAATATATTAGCTGGAGCTATCAACCAGATAAGCAGGCAGCAGCATTTGATGAACTCTCTCTGAGGTGCTGCACCTTGGACGTGATGGTATCTGGGTTCCAACTTTGAAGTCTTTACAAGCTGTCAATTTCCTGCGTGAAAGTAAATAGCAAGAGTGGTAATTCAGGAAAAGGAGAGATGGGAAGCTCATTCATTGGACTGGAGATGCTTGCAGCATAGAGGGCTGCATCCAAGGCAGTCACATCAGGACTCCCTTTATATCAACCAGGAGAAAGAGGCAGGTTTAGGGTAGAGTGGCATTTGGATCTTTCCAGATCTGCATTATATTTCTGGCCGTTAAGGTGTCTTTGTGGTCAGATGATTCGTGCCTGGCATATCTAAAGCTCTAAGCAGTGGTCTGATTTGCTGCTTTCTCTTATGGCTATAAATCAGGAGTGTCTCCAAAGGTCTCCTGGGAGTCCCTTGGCATGGTTGGAGAGGTTAATCAGATCCTGCAGCCAAGGCCTGGCTACATTCAGAGCAAGGTGCAAGGAAATGCAAAACCAGAGCTGTGCTCATATTTGTCTAGGCAAAATATGTCTCGACAGGGAAAAACAGGTTTAAAATACAGTAGAAGCAGACCAGATGAAAAACATTTAGGAAGAAAAACCCTAGTGCATTACTTTCACTTGATATATTTTAAATGTCTGAGAGTAATGAACTGGCACCTTGCTCAAATGGAAACAAAAGAGGAAAAGGTCTCACACGGGGGGGTTGGGGTGGGCAGGGAATAATCCTGATGCACATGTTGTTCTCTGAATGTAAACCTACTTCACGCTCCTGTAGGTTAACACACCCTCCATGCACACATCATTACTCTGAAAGGGTTTTATTTATGTTCGTATGAAAGGAAAACTTCTGTTGCCTGGAAAAGATGAAAGAAAATTAAACCAGATCTGACACAGCCTGCTGGAAATAACAAAAATAGAAAACATAAGGCGGTCTTGGTTATAATTTTACCTTTTCATTACAAGCAGTTACCCCCACCTTCCTGGAATGCACATGCTGCACACACTCTGTGTCTTCTGGGCATGGCCATGGATTTGAGGATGAGACCCTAGAAGATGGGAAGAAGGAACAGATAGCCCATAAAGAAAAAAACCACTTGTTCATCAAAACCTTCAGCTCACTGCTTAGCAATTGTATCAGCAAAAAGATTACGCACAGCTCGCCCTTACAGTGCCCCTGTAACTCAAGAGCAGCGGTGGGGATTAGGAAAAAAAAGGAGTAATCCACTAGATAAATGTTTACCACCTTTTCTCTCTTCTAACTCCTGTGGCCCCAGGCAGCAGGGAGCCCATGCTCATCATGTAAATGTTGTGGTCTCAGTTGGCTTCTCTCTCCCTCATCCCAGCAGCTCGGCGGAGATTCAGCACTCTCTGCTCTCACAGGTAGCAGCCTATTTGATATCACTGCTCCCCACCGCACAAAGTGGCCAGGTGCTGCGACAGCTCGTTGGAGCTCTCCAAGTCACTCTAGCGGGGTTTTTCTGCCATTATCCTCCCACAGCCCCCAGGGATATGATTAATTCATGGAGCGTCACTGAAGGCATCTTTCTGTGGCATATGGAGTTAAAATGTCCTCTTCACAGAGCTGCCTGGGGACAACTGTGGAATTTGTACAGACAATCCCACTAGGTAGTCAATCTTGTAAAAGCACTGATATTACAAAGTAAATACAAGTGATCTATTTGTTTAAGGTTATTACTGTGACCGACAGGGTATTAAAACAATCTTTCTACTGACAAAAGATATCAGGCCTGCACTTCCATTTGATGTTCCTAGGCATGCTTTTTCTTCTTTCTTTCTCAGCCACTGAGCTTTGGGGTGTTCATCAAGTTTGACTGATATGGAGATTGGACTACACTGCACGACCAGCCCATTGAAATTCAATTCAGATATGGGCTTAAATTATAAAAAGAAACCTTAGCTAGTAATAACACTTTGATGTGCAGATGCATAAAAGTTTTAACTTCTACTTTCTTCTGAAACAAATCAGCTTCCAGTCATGCTATTTGATTCATATTTTATCTTTTAATACATCCAAAGCACGAATATTAAACGTTGCCCTCTGTGGTCAGGAAAATTACAGTGGGTGCCATATGAAGGCTTCCATTTCATCCATTTATCAAGGTTGCACATGGACGCTTCCCTGCGACACAGATATACTGCCCAATGTTGAAAGAAAAAAGGTCAGTCCCTTTATATTTGGCCCCTTTCAAAAGCATACCATTTCCTCAAGAAGTGGAAATCTAAGTTAAATAAAGGACATCTGCATCTTATATTCTGACAGCAGACAGCCCTAAGGAAAAAGTCATTCTTGGACATAGAGAGCACCCACCCATGCTTCCCTCTTCTCTGCGTTTTGCAGCTCTTGCAGCTCTCTTCTGGCTGCTCTCTATTTCAAAGCATGCTATCCTGTGCAACTCCCTCCTTTGCTGCTTTATTTATTTTTGCAAGAAGAGGTACTACCTACCTTTCATTGACTCATAACCAGGCTTCCTTGGGATCTCACAGGATGTCACAGCAGTTGCAAAACTCTTTGTCTTCACAATCTCCAAGTCTAACACTAGCTAACTTATCAGGACAATAATTAGTTACCACCTAACTACAATCTTCATTTGAATGTGAGAATTAGGCTTTATTTTAGCTTTGTGGCTCTTGTAGAGTCCTATAAATATGTTGAGTCTGCACTTTGCTACCTCTTGTCCTCAACCCCAATTCTGGTGTTAATCTCAGTCTAGCAATACCTTTGTCCTTCCAGAATTAAACATGAGGGATTCCTTCATACTGACACTGATCTTATTCTAGGAATTATGACTCTGGTAAGTTCCAAGAATAAATGTAACTTATCACTAACCCAAAGACATTTGCCCAGGCTTTATTGCTCATTTTAGTATTTTATGCTTCCCCCCATGACACTAACCCAAAACATGCCTTCAGTCTTTTCGGTCTCTGGGTTCGGTCAGAATTAAAACGTCAGTGTGAGAAGGGGACTGAAAAGCTAGATTTATTTTCCATGCCTTCAAGGTCTAGGGTGAAGTTCTATATCCACCGGAGTGCTGCTTTCCTACCCCAGTGCATGGGAGGTTTACAAGAATGCCAGTGCACAACTCTTCTCAGGCCCTTAATTCTTGGCTTTTAAGCTCACCTCAGCTTTAAGCCAGACACACAACCTGCTAGAAGGTTCATTCCAGAGGAATCAACCCTCACTCTGACCTAACAAGACCCTCTAGATGTTACCCCTAGCTCTTTAGTGCTGCAGCCCAAGCTGTGTACAGGCAGCGTCTGAGCTAGCCACTCTACCCAATGCCCAACCAGGGACTGTGTTAACAGTTAAACCACATAGTTAATCACATATCCTGACTCTATTTAGTTTACTGTTATAGATATGGCCAGAGATACAGTAATAAATGTAACTGCACAAGCCCCAAGAGCAGGAAGCACATTCTTTATCCCACTCCATCTCTGTCTTAACTGTAAGGCCATAAACAGTAATTTTGCTAGAAAAAATACAAGTTACTCAACCCTCAGGCATCAGTCTTGATTCTAGTAGAGAGAGTTTGGCAGAGTACAATGCAGAAAAACAGTAAATGATTCATTTCCCAGGTCTCTGTTGTAAATATTATTGCTGGAAATTAAGGTCTAGCATTGAAAAGGTAAAACCAGGTAATTGCATAACAGTTTAGATGAGAAAAGATGCCCTACCTTCTGCTCAAAGTAAGGCCAACTTCAATGCAGAGCATATCGCTCTGGGCCTTGTCCAAGGTAAGACTCTACAACCGATTTGGCCACACTGATCCAGTCTGTTGACACCTTCTCTCAAAAATGTTGTCCTTATATCAAATTGGTATTTCCCTTGCTGCAGCCCGTGATAATTACTTCTTGTCCTTTCATTCTGCAGCTTTGAGATACAAGTGGATTTATTATCTCTATGATCAACCCACCACCACAGACAGAAATTGTGTCCTTCATATGGGATCAAGTGGAGCCAAATGACCTCAATTTCTCCTTGTAAGTGTTGCCCTCAAGGCCCTTCATCATTTCAGTTGCCTTTCTCTGGACACCCTCTAATAGTCTGATGTTGTTTCTGCAGGATTTCCTCCATCTCTTTTGTGTTTTTTTAATTAGCAATTAGGCATTGAAATATTGACCACTTGGAGCCAGACAGGCCAGGTAGCTTTTCACCCACCTTGTAATCAGTCCCTTCAATAGTGAAAAAGGCCAAGTGCTTTCCAGAGATCTGGGGTACTGCTTTCTGCACATACTGCACCCCTCAAAGTGTCTCGTCTAAGGGCCTCTGAGGTTTGCTCTGGGCATAGCATTAGAGCAAGGGCTGATGCTCTAGCTAAACCTAAGGCTGAAGGTCCCAGGAGGTGGATAAGTCAGCTTCCTGGTGGCTTCTGGGGAGGCCATCAGGGCCAAGGGGAAGGCTGCTATGGCCTAGAATTAATATACACTGGAAAATTTTTTGAGAAGTTGATCTGACACTGTAACACATACATGGGTTAGAATTGGCATTCAGAGTTGTGCAGTGATGTGTTGGTGGACTATGATTAAGTGCTAGTTGGCAGACTAGGATGAAGGCTAGGCTTTCAGTTCAGGCTATGAGGGGGAATTTCTGAGTTGATGAATTCAGGTTTTCTCCCCTGCCTCCCACAACATCTCCTGGATTTGGGCTGGGATAGGCTCTACTGGACAATTCAGAGGTTTATTTATTTATGGTCTTAACTACACCAGATAGTTAAACTTTGTGTTAGACATTTAATAGAGAGAAAAGTTTCCTCTGCAGGCAGAAAGAAACAACTAACCATGTCAGACTGACGTGGGATCTAACGGTAGTGGGACGGATGGACTCTGTTTAAGGATAAGGGAGAAGTGGTTCCCTTAGCCTTGCTGAAAGCCTGCAGTGATTGCAGGAGGGAATGAAGGCTGGTGTGAAATGAAGCAAATAGATCAGAGTTATTTCTAAGCTTGGTAGTAGCACAGCATGTTGTGCAGTGATCATAAAAACAAAAATTATTTTTCAGCCCCTGGTTTCTAAACCCTACCCCATCCCTATCTATCTCATCCTCTAACAAATGAAGAAAGGCAGCCAGCCCTAAAGCAAATCAGTCATCCCAGTGAACGCTGCTCCTCATCTCAGCAAAAAGGCCTTGCAGGACACAGCAAGAGTACAGGCATTTCACTCACAGCAATCCCACATTTGTAACATGACTCACTGTAATGTGCATGACACCAGTGGCCCCAAAGCCTGCATATTTCACAGGACTCATCACCATACTTGTTTTACAGCCCCGGATTTCCCAGGCCCTAACGCAAACCTGTGAACCAGTAGCAGCATCAATGAACTGTAAGACACAGTCTGCTGGCACCAGCCGTCCTTGGAGACTCCTGTGGCAGAAAGAATCCCTAATTTTTCAACCCATGTTCTCCCATGCCTCACTGAACCGTGTAGGTAGGTGAACTATGTTATGTATGACAGGTACCTCAGGATATGACCTTCAGCAACATGATATAGCTTTGAAGTGAACTTCTAAGTTGGTCCTGCTTTGATTGCAGTGTTGAGGCAAATGCCCCTGGACAGCCCTACCAGCCTTAACCCTGTGAGCTTGCATGTGAACTCAGCTGACATAAGCCTCTCACCTGAGCTTTGTAATATCAGCCAGGAAATCAATTTATGCAGCCCTTTCTCTACCTGACCGTAATGCGAATGCTAGTTTAGTGAACACTGCCTGGTCCAACCCTGCAGTAGAATTAACCCATACTCTTTTCTTAGGTTGACATTTGAATCCTGTGGGCTTCAAATGATGCTCAGTAAATTTCTATACCCACTTGAAGAAGGAAAGAGAAATCGTCTTTTGCTTTCGTGTCATAACCTTCTCATTTACGTTTTCTAGAGTTTTCTAAAATCCTTGCCCATATGCTTCTGGCTTCACCGAGGTCTTTTGACTGTCTCTGCTCAACCTTTCCTCTTGAGCTCAGTCCATCCCTCAAATACTTCTCCACTACTCACACAAGGAGCAGTACTGATCACTTTCCTCTACCCAGCCTTGTGTGTGATGGCTCCCTGTTCCCTGACACTGCAGAAGCCACGTTCCTCTGGGCCGCACTGCTACTCCCTGACTCTTCTCTGTCATCCAAGATACAGAAGCATGTAGTGCTGGCTTTACCCTCGTGCCTATCGTTTTTGAGAAGATTGAGGCTTTGTATTTTTTCCCAAAGTCTTCATATTCTTTTCTTGAGAATAAGGTGAACATTCGTGGCTTTCTAAACCCAAATATCAGTTGTAGCATTAACATGGTAACTGAAGAACCAGGTGAAAAACTTGGAAGTTAGAGGTCACATCTAATTTAATAACCAGCTGAGACTGGGATGTGCCTGATTTAATTTTTTTCTCTTGGTGCTGCACCTTTTAATGGAGGAAGAGTTTCCCCTTCAGAACAAAACCAGCTTCTGCCTCTGCCAAAATTCAGCCTGGCGCAGAGCTGGGTCTTTCTCAGTTCCAGGGGAATGAGGACTTGCACAGTACCCTTGTTGAGGACCCAGGGATACAGCATATGGCAAAGCCCAGGAAGGGTCCAAGGCTCCTGTGGCCCCAGTGTGTCCCCAGGTGCAGTCCATTGAAAAGCAGCATGTGGGACAAGGGTATCTCAAATGCATCTTGGTCATAGCAGTTCCGGTCCTTTGACCTCTGCAGCATCATCTCCTATTTACACCTTACCATAAAAAATACAGGCTGTCCAGGCAGATGGTCAGTGGCAGGTACCTAACCCACCAGCAACTGGTTCTAAGCTGCAGCTGTGGCTCAGGTTAATTTTCCTGCCAAGCCTTAACTGTAATTTAAATTTCCTACACTCTTTAAGCTGAGCAATCTGTACTTCAGATCTCTTGAGCATTAATAAAACAGTTAAGAGAAGTTTCAGGATAAAAGGTTAAGCCCATAAAAATATGCAACTCATTTCTAGAAATAACTCCATGAGGTTTTTTACAGACTATAAAGACAAAAGTGTTAATTTCTGCATTTGTAATAACCTTGGGACTGCCAGTGCCAGAAGCCACAGGAGTAGCCCTTCTCTGGGAATCATCTGCCCCAAATTTTTCGAAATCTATAGCTAGCCCACAGGTTCACAGCACAATGTCAGTGTGGCATTTTCTACTTCACATCAAGGGAAGTAGATTGGGAAAACCAGGAGACATCCTTGGCCACCTTGGGGCCAAGGCTTTTTGGAGCTCACTCACTCCTACCAGACTCAGTACATGACCCTCTCCTCCAGCATGACAATAGAGACTGATTCTTGCAGTGGGATTGTCCCTCTTAGCAAGATGGGACATTTCAAAGAAGTCATGTTGTCCACCACTTGGAGATACTCCTTGCAGGGACACAGAGGCAGTCCCCCTGTTTCATCTGACTGTGACCTGGAGAATCACAAGGACTAGCTCAGATGTGGCCACTTGGTATTGTGGACATGCAGAGTATTATAGGAGGAACGTTTTCAAGTCTCTCTCCCCTCTTGGTGAGGAGAATCAAGGCTGCCAATTTCACCAGGTGAATCCAATGGTTAAAATATTCTACAATCCTTTATTTTAAGAGTTACTTCGCTATTAGCAGTTCCTGTTTGGGCTGCGGTTGCCAAAAAAACCAAAGTGTGTTAGCCACCCAGCAGACATACAAAATCAGTAGGGTCTGGAGGCAACATTTAAGCTCTGTTAAAAAACCAGATCTTTTGCTATTGCTGTGAAATACTATGAAAATATTTTATGTAGTTCCTCAGGAGCTCAGAAATTATTTTAAAATAAATCAGCTTAAAATAAACCCAATAATTCCTTGTTATACGTGATACCATATTCATCCTTGTATAAGCAGCTTTTCTCACTAAGCATTAGCTTGTATTTGCCTATCAATTTTAGAAAGCCTGGTTTCTCTCCATCTTTAAAACCTTTTTCTCTGCAGTGTTTGCTGGATAGTCAGGTAAATGCAAGGCAAGCATCCTTCTGGCTCATTGCTGCTGATTACCCAGCTCTGGCCTGTTTATCTCTCCTGCTTGTTCTGCAGCCTGGCCTTTTCTGGGAGCTGCCATCATTCCTCAAGGCAGCATGGCACAGTGAAGCTGTTTAAAAACCACTTATTTGAGGGAACAAAAGGATGCTGTGTGGGTGTTGCTCAAAGTACGTGATGCTACTCCAGAAGTAGCATGCAATGGCCCTTGGGTTGACCTCAAACGTGCAGTTCAGTCTCTTTATTAAAACATATACAGGTTTACATCAAAACGTAAACCTATGGTGCTATGAGCAGTGACAACTGCTGCAAGAAAACCCAGCGCTGGGGGGTTCTTGCCTATTTGACGTCTTGGTCACATGCTGCAACCTTGCTAAGCTCCAAACAATTTAGTTAGCTTTAACCTGATATAATTAATATCTATGGCTAGTCCCATGTCTTGTTCTGTCTCACTCATCACAAACTGTGCTTTAATAGAAATCCCCTCTCAAACCAATAGCTTAATGGAAGGGAAAATTGCTCTCTCTTCCTCAGCCTGCCCAGAACCAGGGGGCAGGCACTCCTCACCCACAGCCCAGCAGCCATTGCCCTGGGGATGCAAGTGAGAAATGGTCGGTCGGGAAGAACTGTGGCTGATGCCAATAGGAACTTGAGCAGGTCCCAGGAAAACATCACCTCACTCAGACAACCCTAATTTCATATAAGATAGCTCACTGTAGGCTGGCCGTCCTCTTAGATGTAATTTTTTTTCTTCCTATTTATGTTAAAAATGAGAGCAGACACAGGAGAGTGCTTCAAGCATATACTGTGTGAATAGAAGTAGCAATAATAGTACTTAGCCTTTATGTAGTGGCTTTTCATCTGAAGATTTCAAAGCACTCCCACAAAAGGACATTACCGTCATTCTCTGTTCTCCTGAAAGGAGAAGGGACATTGCCAAGCTTACCAGCACATCCCACCAGCCTCCCATGGCTGCCAGCTCTCACTGGTTACTGTTACTGACAGTAACGCAGACACTCCTTTCTTTGCAAGGAGCAGAGGATGCTCTCAGAGCACTCCTTTATAGTCACTTCAGAAACCATGTACACCTATGGGGTGTGCAAGCTGCCGAGAGAGGGGCAGTCATGCTGCAGTGAGTTTTCTACCTGCCTGCAAGTTTTTCACATGGGCCAGAAACCTGCTGCAAGGTCATATTCCCTAAAGGTGTTTCCAGACAGTGAAAGGCTGGAGAGCCCAATAGTCTCTGATGTTTAAAAGCATTTTAAGCCGAGCTGTAGCACTGAACGAGCAAATAGCAGCGGTGAGTCCTTGGCAGCTGCAGGAGGATCCTGGCCTGTTCTTTACAGGGGGATAATGCATCTTCTGCGTTTGGTCCTCATGCTCTGCAAATGCTGTGCAGAACCAGGATTTCCATGGAGATGGAGGCAGTGCATATTGTTGAGGCAAGGATGTGAATTTAAAACAGAAATATGATTGATCTCAAAATGCTGCTCAGGGGGCAAGGCACTGTTATGCTAAAAAGTGTGTTTTCCAGCCCTCTGCCACAGCTGTGGAAAGCTGCCACTGTTAACTCCTTCAGCACAAAACCCAATAGGCACCTGGCAGTAACAGCCTGCCATAGCTTAGAAACTGCTCAGAGGTAGTAAGGTACTTTCCTGCCTGATTCTTCAACTTCAGCTTTTCTGTGATATGATCATTTCCATAGCAGCATGGCAGTAAATGATCCCCCTGCAAAGTACTTGGAAGCTTCAGCTCCTTCAGGGAGTGAGAGTGGAGGTTCAGCATCCTGAAGGGTAAGGCCATCAGTTTTTTGATTTGTAGAAGAATTTAACATGAGGAGTTAACAAAAAAGAAATTTTTTTATATGTCAGCCTTCCATTAACTGCCACAAAATGCAAGGAAAACATATTATTCAAGTCAAATAAGTATTTGGTGCCAGTATTTTCTCCTTTTACATCCCCCGTCTGTAACTCAACACTCAAGCTGAATTTAAACCAGGAGGATTCAGAGAGAGACACAAGAAGGTAATTCTGTATGAGGTTTCAGCTACTCTAGCTGAAGGAGCTCTTTCCTCACATGAAGGTATTTCAAGCTCTCTAAGGACAGGACAACCTCAGAGATACTAAAAACAAGAAGCATTGTCATCTGCAGGAAGAAGCTTGGTATATCAATGTGGAGGTGCAGTCAGCCTTGCAGTGGGATGTGGACATGCAAGGAGAGATTAGAGAGGAAAGCACATGGGTGTGAAGTTTGGGAGGGAGACATGGAGGCAGGGAAGATGGTCATCTCTACAGAAATAAGACAGAATAGTCCCTGAAAGAAGTCACTGAGGGTTTCTGATTCAGCAGGGAGATAATGCATCTGTCAAACCTGTCACAAGAAATTCAGTCTGGTAGGAGGCAGGAAGCAGCCCCTGCTCCCTGCCCAGAGAAAATGGGCTCTCTGCTTCCCTGGAGGGATGACTAGGGAAAGAACCCTCTGCTGCCAGCATCCTCCAGTCCCACAGCCCTGCCTGCCACCCAGGACAGGATCCTCTAGCCCAGCACTCCACCAAGGCACCAGCACTGCCGTGAATAGGCTACTGCCAGCACCAGAAAATGCTACAGTCTTGATTTGTTTGCAAAGACGTGAGGACCTTGTGACTGTCATTTTGAAATTATTCTATTTAGGACTAGAGGTGGAGGGAGTGAAAGGGGGAATTAGCAACATACCCCAGTGTGCTGCATTACTGTATATGACAAGTAAAGAAACTATACCCAGACCTTTGGTCCTCCCAGAGCAGCACATTCGAAGTTCTACCAGTCTTTCCCGACCCTCAGATCAGAGAAGGTTTCCCAGGCCACTGCCTGCTGCTCCCCAGGCTCCCTTGACTGCACAGGTCTGTTCCCATTTTGCCTCTCTGGTTGCAGATGGAAGATGTCGCATCATTATCTGTGTGGCAGCGGAACAAATGTTTATCTCTCACTGCTCTTCAGACTCCACAGAAAATGAAGTATTTTACATATTTTTCATTAGATGAATGGCCCACCATCAGCAATCTTCATTAAAATTCCATATACATCAGTAGCGTTAAAACACAGAGCTGGCTTGTCCACACATACAAATTTTCCAGTGTTAAATAATGGAATTTTAAGCCATAATGATGTTAGAAACAAAGAAGTTTAGTCTGGCAACCAACCATGAGACAAGTACTTCAGGCCTGAAATTCATTGTAAAACTACTGCTTGGTTGTTGTTGTTTTTTCACTCTGCCCACAATGTTTGGAAACAACAGAATGAAGATTTCTTGTTGTTGTTGTTGTGAATAAACACAGTGTGTGGGAGGGAGACAGCAGAAAAGCACCAGGGCTGCAGTTTGGCATGAGACTTTTGGTAGGGATCAATCTGGACAAGTGGGTCGTGCCAGCAAGATGCACAAGTGTACAGAGGCCTCCCTGCTCGTGGAGTTCATCCTTTGCCATCACAGCAGTCAGGCAGCATGACCTTCATAAACTGATTAGGTCCACCTTAAAGTTATTTATATACATTTCCTCAGTCAGAACACAACTCACTAATCTTATTCTTCTAATAGATTTGGATCCTTCTGGTAATTTCCAGCCTATGTTTATTCAAGACCAGTTTATATCTCATACCTAAGTTGTCCTTCAGGTCAAATCTCCCTGAGGACTACTCCCTGAATATTGTATTTACAGTGAGAGTATCCCCTCTCAGTCTGTGTTTCACCAGGCTAAACATAGACTCTTTGCTATCTTCTTGAATGGCAGCTTCTCCTTTCCACAAGCAGCCATAATGATGACTGGTGTTTGCAGGTATCTCCTCTGGACACTGGTGATCAGACCCACACATTTGCAGCCCGTAAGATGGGTATGGATTTGAAGGTGATCTAGAAGATCAACACTGTGGGGTAAAAGTAGCCTTACTGCCTTGAGGGATTTCAACGCTTGAAGTAGACAGTGATTTACTACCCCGTTCTCCTTAGTAAGAATAGCTAAATTCCATGACATTTTCAAATGCAGCCAATGGAATGCTTAAACAGGGTAGCCACTTTTGTGGGTGTGGGACAGAGTGGGTTGAAAGCACAAGTCCCGTCACACAGCCCTCTACAATCATCCACAGCTGCAACTTCTTCCATTTCACACCTCGCGGGCTGCTGAATTTGCCTTCATGTAAGCAATGTTTAGGTGCATCCTTATATTCTCAGTGATGACTTGGATGTGACAAAAGGATTCAACATAAAACAAGTTTCAGAGCAAGTGACAGGGGGATTAAAATCCACGCAAAGCACAACCATACAAGGTTACCCTCATCAAAATGAAATTACTTTGTCCTTATTGTTCTTTATAGACTGCATATTGACCATGAAAGTGAACTGCTCTCTGTAGCATGTTCAATTGACTTCGGGAAACTTCCTTAAATCAAATTGGAAATGTTTTGAGATTTCTCAGGAGAATAAATGAGAAATAAATAGCAAAGCAGCATTTCGCTGAAGTGTCTAGTCACCAGTCATCATTAGGTCTGACAGACAGAACAAGATGTTTAGAAAACTTATTGAATATGGTCTGTTATCTAGCTATGTACCAAGGCTTTTATCTGATATATCTCCAGGGCTTTTTTTAATATAAAAAGAACTCTGTTGCATTTGCAATAAAAATATCTGTTTATCCCAAGGACCTTGTTGTCTACGGTATGTTGTTTCTGAGCACTATACAATTTATTCAATGGCAACATAGTTCTCTCTGGTTTAATGTTGCTGTGAAAAATTAGGAACGTTGCTGTTTGCCTGGTGAAGGGCAGACAAAAATCTGTTATTATTTATGCTTGAATAAATTTAAAACAACTGTTGACTTAAGTTGCTCATCAAGATACTCACAGCTGCACTGGAAAAGAAATTAATCCACAGAATGCTCATTTTCTTCCATCACAGCTGTCCCTGCATGGCTGAGCCCAGGGTTCTGATGGATAACGTACAAATACTTTGAAGATGCCATTGTCCTCCATCCTAGATCTTCAGCCTTGTTCTGATCCTAGCTCCAGTCTTTCTCTGCTATGTTACAGAGACTCAGAAANTCCAGTCTTTCTCTGCTATGTTACAGAGACTCAGAAACTTCAGAAACCTTTTCCCTGGGTAGCAACTTACAGGCTATGACAAGGCACTTAAGCTTCTTCTGGATAAATTATATTGAGCTCTTGGCATTTTCTAAGCTTTCCCAGACTTCAAATCATTCTTGCAGTACTTTTCTGAATCCTTTCCAATTTATCAGCATACTCTTTAAACCGTGCATCCAAGAAGCGGTCAGTTTGTTCCAGTAATGCTTCTGCTAATGCCTCACGGAGTGATAATTTCTCTTCCCACCTCTCATCAGTATTTTCTTCCCATGCAGCCAAGGATTGCTTTAGCACTTTAGCCACTTGGCTAGACTGGGAGCCCATCAGCAGTCAGCTATCCACCGTGAAACCATTTCTTGGCCATTGCTTGCTGAAATAGAGCACCAAGTCCTATCACTGGTACCTGCATAAAAATATTCCAGCTACACAGTTCCATCTGCAGCAACTCAGCCCGACACTAAAAGGCACATTATTCAAGGAAGCCCAGATAGCCATCTGTGCCATCAGATAGCTCTGAAGGACTGCCCTTTATCACCTACTTCCCCTTTTTTTTCCATCCCGTTCCCCTGTGATGTATTTGCACCCTGGCTGCTGGGGATGTTGATGAGAACAGGACCATGAGTAAGCACTTTGCAAAATCCTGGTGAGCACGCTTCACTGGGAGATGGGTTTCTCACATATAATTACTTTCTGAATCTGTCCATTAGCTGATTCCTGAGCCTTTTGATAGGGGTTTGTATTGCCTGTGTACAGAAATGGTGGGGGTTTTTTTAACAGAATGTCATGCGTTATCAAATGAAATGCCTTACAGTGTTGAGTTTGGCAAGGCTGTTACTTTTATCAGTCAAACTGCATCTCAAAGAAAAAGCCATATCAAGTTCAACAGAAATACCGCTCTGCACTCATTTGCCTATGCGTACAAAGAAGCAATCAATCTGCAAAAACCTCAGCAAATAAGAAAATATATTCGGTTATTTAAATTTTCAAAGAAAAATCTTCAGTTCACTCGCTTTGCAATATTCCTGAAAACAGAAAGGTTTTTACTCCTTCCTGATATTCAGCAACTCCCATAAGATCTGAGACAGCTAATTTCACTCTCAAGCCATTTAAAGCAGATGGATTGTAGTCATGCACAAAACTCTCTAATGAATAAGTAAAACTACAGTTACTTATTATATTATGTAATAGCCATTTGTAAAGAACTGATCATTGAAGCAGTTGAAGTTTTCAGTTTCTCTCTGCCTTGCTTTATTTAATTGCCTTTGTCTGCCTGGGTTTTGTTGTGCATTTACTGCCATCCAGTGCTTCTGTGAGAAATGACTCCACCATCCACCATCAAGAGCTAACCCAAAGCAAAAATATTTGGCTCTTAACGAATTCACTGACCTCATTTGCAAAAGAAGTGCTACAGGTATTTTACGCCAGTAACCCAGTGGATTGCTCCGCTGTAGGAGTGTTTGGAAATGCTGCGGTATCTGGCTGTGCTGACAGCTTTGTAATGATTGGACTCCAGTTTTCAAACCCTGCAGATAGGGCTCTGTATATCCAGGGTTGGAAAGGGCTGATTTGAGCTGCTGTTTTGAGGTGTTGAAAAGAAGAGATTTCATGATGAGTGCTTTAAATATGGTTGCTTTGGTTTTAAGATGTCAATCTTTCAGT
>WEIS01054927.1:0-36747 GCA_013389965.1 Todus mexicanus
GCGACATGGCACTCCAGAAAGAAATGAGCCTGAAAACGAGACTCATTTCAAGCACAATCTTACAGACCATTAGGCCAAAGAGCACGGTATCGAGTGGGGGTATTACATCCCCTATCGTGCACCAGCCTCTGGAAAAATAGAACACAATGGGTTGTTAAAAACTACTCTGAAAGCATTGGGGGTGGAACCTTCGAAAACTGGGACCAGAATCTGGCACAAGCCACCTGGTTAGTTAACGCCAGAGCATCCATCAATCGAGCAGGTCCTGCCCAATCGGACTCTTTACACAAAGTAGAAGGGGATAAAATCCCTGTGGTGTATGAAAAGAATCTGTTGGGGAAAACTGTGTGGGGAATTCCTGCTTTGGGCAAAGGCAAACCCACTCGTGGGACTGCTTTCGCTCAAGGGCCTGGGAATACTTGGTGGGTGATGATGGAAGATGGAGAAGTACAGTGTGTACCTCAAGGAAATCTAACTCTGGGTGAGAATACTCGACTCCAAGCTGTATATTAACTGCACATACTAATAGTGTTCAATAAGTGTCTTTCAGGATGACATCGTGGTGACGACAGGAGCGAGCTTCATCAAGTGGTGTCCGGCAATCCCCTGAGATGAACCTGCAACCCATGGGCGTGAACCGTGATGAATTTGAGAGCATCTTTCCTGCCCTGAGAGACTGCTACGATGGATAGAGAGACACAATCATGAACTAAATGAATTAACGGACCTTGCTGTAGAAAGAAATTATAACCTAGAGATGGGAATGACGTAAATGGTATGGAATTAGGGGTGGAATGTCCTGGTTTGGGTTAGGACAGAACAATTCTGTTCAGTGATTTTTACTTTTCAGCTAAGTCTTTTCTAGCTCACTGCACTTTCTGAAGTTAGCCGTGTGTTTTTGCAGAGAGACTGCTTCTAGCAGTGATAACACTTCACATTTATAGTTAGTACCGAGGATTGCCTTTCCTAATCGATATTTTCACCTTCATTAAAGCTGTTCTAGTTTCCTTTCCTAATCGATAAGTCTCTCTCCCTTGTTTTCTTTCTTCTCTTTAGGGTGGGGAAGGGGGAGAGTGCGTTCTGTTGCAGATTTGGGCATGCCCTGGCCCCAAACTGTGACAATAACATAAAAAAATAACATCTGCAACCACTTCTTGGAGAAGTTTCTCCTTGTGGGCTGTGTAGTAGGGGCTTGCAACCCGCAGTAATATCCTCTACTATTAGGGTTTGCTCAGATTTGGACCTGTACACAGAAAAAAGGCCATTTTCCCTCCTTCATGTGTGCTTGTTCACTTCAAACTCCAACTCGCTACAGACTCCAGCTGCATCAAGCCCTCTCTATATGCCAATGTACATGTCAATGTATTTCTGCAGGTTTTTCAAAAGCCCTCACAAAATCTCACTCAACGCTTCGGAAAGAAGCAAGACCTGGGAAAGCGACAGTTTTAAAACACTTGGCTCATCTCTCTTCAAGCCACTCACACATATGGGTATAGCCTGCCACACAGAGTTCAAAGGAGTCAATAGGATTAAACGCCAGAGCGCAGCTGTCTGCAAGGTGAAGAACTTCCATTTAATCTCTTTAAAAGATAACACCTGCAAAGGGCTCCCGCACACACTGGGGTGAAACAACATTTACGACTGGAAATCCTCGGTCGCAAATACGGAGTCTCAGGTGAAAGGAAGCTTCTAACCTACCCTGTTACGGAGGGTCTAAGGCTGTGCACACTTTGAAGAGCTCTCTTACGAAGTTTACAAGGTCCAGACGTGTAGACAGACACAGATACCAAGATTTATGTTTGCTTTATGTAGCATTGCTGCAGAAACCTCCGTGACTGGAAGCAACGCAGCGTGAGATTGGTTCAACACCTGAATGTGAGGAAACATATTCAGACGAATGTAACAGTCCAGCTGTATTGACATCGCTGAAAATGACATCCAGCGTGACGTTTGCAATGAAACCTTCAAAAGGAACTCTGGAGAGACTGGGTTTTGCCTCACACGCATAGACTCCAACTGCAGCTGGAGTCAAGGTCAAACATGCTAGCTATATCACACACGTACATAAGCACGTATAACATTATAGCCAGCAACTATCAGCAGCATTTGAGCCT
Organism: Todus mexicanus; assembly: GCA_013389965.1. Classification (NCBI taxonomy): domain Eukaryota; kingdom Metazoa; phylum Chordata; class Aves; order Coraciiformes; family Todidae; genus Todus; species Todus mexicanus. The sequence goes on from WEIS01054927.1 coordinate 2,115, forward strand.
CTTGGCTCACGTCGACCAGTGTTCCGTGCTAGCGCAATTGTGACAATCACCCTGTGGCTTTTGGACCTTGAAAACAGTGGGAACAATTATCAGTTAAGTGAAACAGCATCACACCTGAAACTTTAGGATATAGTTATTGATGGGGTAAAAAAAAAAAAAAAAAAGGTAAAAAAGAAAACAAAGCCTCATTTTAAGATGCATCAGCTTCCTCTAGAATAATGCGCTTTCTCACCGTGTTGAAATCCAAAGTTACGTTTTCCCAGACAGCTTGAACACCTCTCCATTTACAGGTCACCTCTTGCTTTCCCCCACTCCAGAAAGCCCTATGAGCCCATACACAACCAGCACCCCTTGCTACCTGGCAGAGGCAGGGCCCTGAGCCCTTGTGCACGTGGAGCTCTGCACAGCAAAGCAATGCCTGATAGATCGGGCCCTTCCTCACCTCTGCTGCAGCCAGGTGTTGCCCCAGCATTTCGCAGCAGCCTAAGTGAGCACGCAGGTGTGTGCCACAAACTACAGCAGCTTGCTGGCCCTGGTTTTTCTTTTCCCTTATTTTTTTTTTTTTTTTTTTAGCTGGCTTAGCTGTCACTACATCAAATCATCGCTCCAGCCACACTAATCACTAAGGTCAGCACAGGGAGGATGCAGAAGTCCACGCCTCTCTGCAGAAACACACACTTACTAGTGGAGTAAACCTGCCGGCACCGATTCCCCGAGGTACCCAACAATTCTGACATGTACATACACATCCCTGCAGAGGAGATACAGCACCGTGTGTACACACGCTAGAGGTGCTGTGCTTCCTACAGCAGCTCGTGCAGGCTGCATCCAGCTCATGACTTCTGAGAAAAGCCAGGAAGCAGAAGCGTCTGGATGGTTACAGCGAGGCATAGGTTAGGTAACAGGTTACAGGTTGGGCTCGATGATCTCTACGGTCTTTTCCAACCTTGTTAATTCTACAATTCTATGATATACCAGGGAAGGGCTGGGAGCGGGTACCGAGAATGGTCTGACAAGCTTTAGAAAACAACCAAAATCCCCCAGACCCCAAACGTGGAACCTCTCTAATTTCACAGTCATGCAGTGCCATCGTCCTTCATGAATCAGCTGATCAGGAATGGATTATCCATGTGCAACACGGACAGAACCACCACTGACTTAGTGGGTACTCAGGGACCTGAAACAACTTCTCTTTTTGCACGTGTTGGACAGAGAAGACCCCTTTGCTTAACTTCGCTTTGAAAAAGTAAACACATAACTTATAGGAAAGTAATTTTATTCAAAAATACCCATTCTAGGTTCTGAGTTGACCTGAGAGATTTTCCTCTGGAAAATCAAAGGAAATCTGCACCTGAATACACAAAGCATGAACTTCGAGGCAGATACTCTGCTACGAATACACAGAAAATTGTTAGACAAGCAGAGAAAGGATTAGGATAGAAATGGAATTAACATCCACTATTTTTGGCTTAGCTTCAGATAGCTTATGAGAGGATCTAGGCTGCTTTCACTAATTCCACTGAACTACTTTAAAGCAACAAATGTGTATTTTGCTATGACTTATGATTAAAGTTGTGACCTATTTAATGCACTCGTAAATTTAGTCTCAGAATATTAAATGCCATGTATGCTGTCAACTGAAAGGCATTCACTGGTAAATTAACTACGTTTTCAAAACTCTTCAGTATTTTTATATTCCATGCATGCACTTTTAATTACAACTTTTACAACAAACTTAAGTGGATATCAAGTGGAATAATTCCTTACGGTCACGTCAGTATATAGAGCAAGCTTTCATGAAATATAGTAACGCCACATGATATGTCACTATGATCATATTTAGCTCCTGCGTTGTATTTGCTAGAAACCGCTTTCTTCTCTGTATTGGCAGGGCTCAAGAGAGTGAATACGATAAATTTTGTCCTGAATTTGCTCCTCCACTTGCATCATTCTGGCCTCGCTGTGCATCAGTACAATAATCAGCGTCGTAAGGCAAACACGGGATTTGTGTAATAGCACCAAACTCCAGGACAAGCACACGTACACTTCATACAAGAACAGGGTGATTTTAATTAAATTACAAGATTTACTCGAATAGAAGGCTGCTATATGTAGGTTCTTAACTCTCTTTAATCTTATTACAAACACCATGGTTATAAATTTGAAAAGGCAAGAGCAGTTTGTGGTTAAAATGGCAGAGCTTTAATTGCAACCGAAGAGGCAGCTGTCACAGCCGTAAACGCTGCCGACACCTGCCTAGGGCACCAGGCAGAACACACAGAAATAGCAAAGTTTCTGCCTAAACAGCCGAGTTCCCTTGGCTACCCAAAGCTATGCAACGTAATCACACTGCGTTCTCTTCAGGCCTGGCATTCTAAGCAATGTTTCTTCCTTATTGACATCTAAGGCAGATGTTTACCATGGTGAAATGACATAAACGGGGAGATCATTTAATAAGACTATCACTTCTAGAGCAGTACTCTTTTTAAGGAGGCTCACACCAGCAAAATTTTTTTTAAAAAATAAGAGTACGGTCACATCTAAAAGTTTGTCCCTGCTTGCCTGTATTGAGAATTACTGCTATTACTTGCACAAGATGAGGAAGATCTGTTCTGCGCTTAGACAGAGATTAACGTGCTAGTAACTATGAGACCTGATGGCCTCTTCCTAAGTCCCCTGAAAGAAATAGTCCATTAACAGTAATCACTAACATCTACTGTGGGGTGGGGGGAGTCAAACCCCTTGAAAGACATTGGCAAAACAGGATCAGCCATGGTAAAAAGCTTAGAGATTCGAGTGTCTGGGATTAGGGGCAGCGGGGGTTATGTTTTAATTGTAATTTTATTTTGATGAGGTATAAGGGAAAGGAAGAAAATAGAGATGTTACAGTAGGGGGAAAAGGTATCGCTCCCTAGGGAACTTCAAGGAATTTATCTAAATTCTGTAAATATATCAATGCAACTAGATTAATATTGAATCAGGCTGAGACCCCAACTACTTAACCTTTAATCCATCGTCTTCCTTCAGGCTTTCCATTTTGGAATAGCATTATCAAGCAACTATGCCTTGTTCAGTTCAATCTGCTAATGCCCTCTTGTAAATATTTGGGGTCATTTTGTATTTCCCAGTATCAGACAGATCTACAGGGCAGACTGATCTGGGCATCCACAAAATACCATCAGATGCACATGACAGACCGGTGTGTACTGTGTATGTGAAAGAATGGGATTATTTTTCAGCTCTGCACCACTAGAAGCACTCGTGACAGTGGAGCATGTAATTCACTTTTAGGAACGGGAAGAGGAGTGTATTTGACAGGCTAGAAAACACGAGAGCAGAAGAGTTATGACACTCAGCCCAGCAAAAGCCTAGGTTGGGTATGGTTTATGTACATATAAGCTGACTAGTCACAGCTTTTCTTTCGTTTCTGTGAATTATCACTTCTTCTCTCAGGCTCTCCTAAAAGACTTTGTCTTTTCCCCATCTGCAGCTGAGCACACTGGGCAGCCATCTCTCTGCATTGACTGTCAACAAGATGAAAAGAAAAGAGCTTAGATGACGAGGTGATATTGGGTAATAGGTTGGTGACAGGCTAGGTAACAGGTTACAGGTTGGACTTGATGATCTCTACGGTCTTTTCCAACCTTGTTAATTCTGTGATTCTGTGAGTTCCCTTGTTACTCAGTATTAATGAACCTCAGCTAGGTCCTTGCTGAGGATCCAAGCAGAGATGAGACCTCTTTCCCCAAACGCTAAAGCTCCCACAGGTAGCCTGGTTTATCTCACCAGGGGCTAATGAAATAGTCACCATGTCAGAAAGCTAAGAGAATCAAACATTTGCCGATATATTCACCTCCAGGCAGAACAACGAGGCCATTGTGTCCACAACTATCCCAACAGCATAAGAAAAAAACCACGCGAGAGGATGAGGGTTCGCTTTTAAGAAACAGCAGGGGCAGCCCACAGCCCTGCGAGGGTCTGAACCAGGAACAAAGAGCTGGCAACTCGGAATGCTCAAATGAAAAAGGCTAACACCAGAGTGCCACGAGAGAAGAGCCTGAGAAGGGTGACAACTTGAACTGAACTCTCAGGAAGGGGAGTTCACATGAGGCTGTAAATAAATTATTGGGAAACCAGCTAGGGGTGTACTCTATCACAAGGGAGGCATGTGTTGGGATGGAGTCCTCACACCCCCACATCATGCACTGTGCCTCCTCCTCACCACCTTTCTTTATTTAATCATCTGTCCCAGAAACAGCTCCAAAGATTTCTCAGGAAATTGATCTTTTTTTAGAAAAAAGTTACAAGCAAAGCATGACTGCCACTATGTCTCTGTGTGCACACAGACCTACCTCAGTGTACAAGGTGCTCTACAACACTCAACAGAGCTAAAATACGAGGTATTCTACAGTCGTATTTGATGCTCTGCATTAGTATTTGACAGCTCACTTCTTTAAAGCTCATCTCTTCAGCCAGAAGGCTTAAAACTTTTTCATTACAAATGAAATATGCTGATAAGGTCATGGAATCAGCTGGTTTCAGCAGCTGGGGCTTTAAAGAAACACCAAACAACCCATCAAATATTACGACAGCAGGGAACACTGACCTAGAATCATACTTACTGTGACCAGTGCGTGCCTACAGAATTGGTACATTAATATAATTGCCTTTCTGGTTTAAGCAGAATTATGCCAAATGAAACTGTTAATTCAGCTGCCAGGTTTATGCTGTTAAGAACTGCTGGCTACTGATACCCACCAGCAGTATGAAAGCCCCATGTGAAAAGCATTACTTAATTTCTTTAGGAATTCACCTTTAACGCACAAAATTCGCAGTGACCTAACTACACTGGGATTTCTTTCAGAGAGCCAGAGACTCGTGAACCTTCTCCTCTTCACAGCAGGGGATCAAATCCCACTCCATTGCATGTACCAGTTTGGAAGGAACAGGGTTGGTCCGATATTGAGCAAATCATCCTTCTCAGAGCTCCCTTTTGGGGTCCACTCTTCAGTCCCGAGCAGACCGCCTGCAAAGCAAACCCACTGCTCTGGAACTCTGTGAAGACACGTGGCCATAGCTTGCTCAGCAAACCTCTACCCACCAGAGGCCCAAGCCTGCAAAACGTGCTTATCACAGCTGCCTGTGAAGCACCGTGAACTTAAAAACAATCATAGAGAAAGCCAAAAGCCCACTTAGGGCTGCTGTATATTGATGCAATCTTCACAAGAGGCCAGCAGTTTGCACATCCAGCAAACGCCACCCAAACTGGCTAAGTAATCAAAATATCTCACTTGTAAATTCAGGTGGTTTAGTAGGAAATATTCAAATAATCATTTCTGCTGTTTGCTTGAAAACTTAACGGCCACAGTTCGAGGGAAGACGTGGCTTAGCCTCCCTGCCTTACGGATATCCTGGCTTTAGCTGCAGGAGTCGGCGCTTAGTTACCTTGGAATAGAAGGACAACGAGACGCTCCACCCTGACAAGTGAACGTGCATCTGACACCTAAAGCTCTGTCACAAAATCTGAGCGATGGACACTTACTCTGTGTGTGTGTGTGTGTCTGTGTGTGCTCTGTGGCAACTGCAAAGAGGTGGCCAAAAGCGCAGAGTTGAGCCTCCATCTAACACACTCAGCCTCCCAGAAAACCTCCCTCACTCGGGCTCAGTGTTTTGCCAACAGAGATCAAAGCTTTATAACTAGCTACGGTGGCAAACAAAGCAAGCTCAAATCTGCCTTAAAAGTACTCACTAGATATAGCCGCAAGTAGAGCGGCTTTTCATGCTCACATATCATCCTCAATAGAAGGATGGCAATTCTTAGAGCAGCATCCAGAGGGAATAATGGTGACATAAACAGAAGTAACAGCAAACTGAAGCTCTCCAAACATCTCTGTTCGGATAAAGGAAGACAATATTTACAGACTGAAAGATGCCCAGTCAAAACAAAGATGGTTTCTTCTTCTTCTTCTTCCACATGTAATAGTTAAATCTCTCTCCTCTTTTTCCCTGTGACTGATCACTACACAAGGGCTACAGAAAGCTCTTTCATTCTTTATTTAAAGGCTAGTGTGTATGAACTGTACACAAAACACTGTGGATTTGAATCTTCCTTTTCTCCAATCTACCTACCTCCAGAAGTTGCTCTCAGCAATGATAGGAAAAAGACTGACTCCTGGATTGCAGACTGACAGAAAACTGACTTCTAGCTTATAAATAACAACTGCTCGGTAATTAGAAAGAGGAACCAATTGCCTTCTAATTCTGTCTGTGCTAACTAACATATGGTATGACCTTGAGCAAGTCATTCCCTTTGTGACTCAGTTTACTCATCTGTGACTCAGGGATTAGATGCAGAAGCCCCTGGTGTAGGTAATTAAGGGCTTAATTCATGATTGCAGAGCACTGTGAAACCCCAGAAAGAAAGTCCTTAAAAATAAGATGTGGAGAAGGATGTATTCTAGCCCTTCTTTTTTAATTCTTGGGTTGAAATTTTTCTTGCCCTTGCAGAAAACTCATTGTACTGGTAAAGTTCAGATACTGTCCATGCCTCAGAGGCATCTGTTTAAAGCACCCCCCCCCCCCCCNNCCGCATGAGCATCAGTTTAAAGCCCCCCCCCCCCCCTCCAGCTTCCCAGCATCAAATGAGGAAGAGCAATCTTAAGGATTTCAAATATATAAACACAGTATTAACAAAATTTCCAAAATCAGGGTTTGTATGTATATATTTTGCATATAATATACGTGCTAACCACACGCATGTTACATATTAAGTACCATATTAAATAGCAGTGATTTATTATAAGTAGATTCATTCCACCTTTATAAGCAGAGCTTTCACAACTGCAGACCACGTTATCCTGCAGCACTGCATTCACTTCAGAAGCCTTTATTATGACAAACCCCTTTCATGAAAATCTCTCTGGCAGAGAGATTCTGTGACAAATTTAAGCCTCCGGTTCATGCTGCAAGCTGTCCTTTATATATCTTCAAGCTGGAAAAGAACTGGAAATCTCTACCCAGAGCGATAAGGGGTGCTATACACATATAGTAAAGTGAATATTGAAAAGGACTGAAAAAGAAAATTATCTAACTGTGCTTCCCAGCATTGCTAAAAGTTCCCGTTGTCCTACTGTAGCATGAACTAGCTTTGAAACTATGCAAACAAAGAACACGGGAGGAACTAGGAGGAATAAGTGTCCTTTTCTAACTTGATATTTCATCATAAATAACACTTGCTGTCTCTCTCAAAACCATCAACTGTGTCAATGACTGTGGTCTTATCAGACCGAGAGGGGACTGTATGATCTATAGTTTTAAGAACACATCTGAAAGGAGGCGTCTGTCTACTGCCTCAGGACTGAGAGAAGAAAACCATGGCTAGAAGAGAGCCCCTGCTCACAAGACGCTATCCAAAGCTTGTTTGACTCCAGAGATCTTACGGAGAGAGAAAAACACGACGCAGTAAAGCAGCAGACTAAAGCTTGCAAATGTTTTGTCAAATCCAAGCACGTGAAGAACTTCTTCAAGAGCTTACGTTTACACCCTGCACTATCCAAACGAGGAAATCTCCCCTCCTCTTGGTTAATCTCAACCACAAAATGAGCTGCAGAAATCTCTGCTGCCTTATTAACATCTGATAGTGTCAGAAACACAAAATATTGAGGTACAAATTCGGAACAACTCAAGAGATGCAAGACAATGCAGGTTCCTGCCATCACCAGGGTAGAGGACTGTTCCACCTGTACACCATGGACAGCTAGAGGGTAACCCTTTAAGTATCTGCTGTTAACTGCTAGCAACGAGATACCGATTACATAGAATTAAGTCTGTTACAGAAATCCTTTGCTTTTCAAACATTGGTTTGACCATACTCAAGACTAAGGTGGCCAAAACCATAAGAAATCTGATCTGACCTCATATCTGACTGAGGCTGAAACAGATAAGTTCCCAAAGTCCCTTCCGAATTAAATGATTCAGTGATGCATTTTTAAATTGTTCTCATAATCTTGTGCTTTCATCTGTCGTTACCAACGAGAAGTTTCCATACAGCTTCTCATCCTGAGCCTCGAAAAAGCCGAAATGTGCAATTACGGATTAGTGGAACCTCTACCTTTTACTGAAAGGAGGTAAAACAGGGATGATTTTTGAAAGGAAAAGGATCCAAAAAGCCATCCATCCATCCCTGTATTCTACAGGCGAGGTGACAGATATGAAGGAGGCTGTGAACTCCAAAAGTTTCTTTCCAATCTGTTCTCACCTTTCTGGTTACTAAATCAGCAAAAGCACTCTACCCCTTCCGCAGTTTAGAGGCCACACAGGAACACGCAAAACCGCTAAACCAAGATGTATCTTTTTCCTTGGCGACTCTTCGAGACCTACTGATCCACCCTGTTCAGTCATAAACACTGAACTTCCCTGGCAGATTCTCTGCAAAAAAAGCAATCGAATAATTTCAAAAGCCTAAAAAAATTTCAGTTCTTGAAAAGTCGGGGTGACTTTGTGCATTTATCATCTCTCCAATTTCCACGTTGGGTTTGCTTAGTTGGAGCTGAGAAGGAAGTCGGATCTTTCAATTCAGCTTAGGTGAAGCGGGTTCTGTCAGCCTTACGCGCCGCTGACTAGAGTAAAGCTCTGCAAGTCAAATGAAGGTCTTAAAACTGCTCAATCCCATTAACCTTCATGGGCACAGTCAGGTGTGCCCTTCCTAAAGCTTCATTAGCAAACATTCTGCAGGTGAAGAAGTACTCCTGCTCCTTTCTCTGCTTCGTAATAAATCCACGCCACGCAAGAGTTAAGCCATAAAGTAGCGCATCTTGCAAAATTAAAGATGCAGCAGGGACAGGCCAGATTAAAGGTGATTTTTCTCATGAAGCTTTTTAGGTGCAGAATGATGCTTGGATATGACTCACGTGCTTCATGCTCACACTCAACACCACACTAATAAAGACCCAGCTGATGACACATTAACCTGTCTCCATTCCCATGCTCTGAGTATATACACCTAAGCAGCCTCAAAGTGATTTTTTGTGGTTCCTGTTGCTAAAGATAATTTCTCTTAGTGGACCTCTACTCTGAAGAACTTGAACAGCTTTTGTAAAGAAAAAAGACCACCTTCTTCCCCACCATCCATTAAGGAATCAGAGGATACTCCTAAAGGACAGCACTTAACATACACGTGAGCTATCAGTTGCACGGCTTTACGTTAATTCAGTAGTTACAAAGCATCCATAAGAAACAGAGCATCAAATCATCTTAACCAGAGAATGGCTTATTTAGAACCTCTCCGGTCACTGGTTTCTTATTGTATCCCTTGTGCAGATATTCCTCACCACCGTACTCCAGTGGTTATTTCCATTCTCTATTTTTACTTTTACAGAACAGATCTCTCTCTCTTGCCACTGAGCACTTCCCCACCGTCTCCACGAGGAAAAGAAGACTACTAAGAGTTCGGATGGTTCAGATCTTCCAGAACTGTAATGGTACAAAGGGAAGTGTTTTCACATATGATCCTGTATTTGTATACACCCGTACAGTCTACACCTGGTAATAAAATCTTATTTCTGTACAATGAAACTGCAAGAATTAACCAAAAGGCCAATGCCCACGAACCCAAGTGTGCTGCTCATGCTCACAGAACATGAGAAAAGAGAGTGCAAGGCCGACAAGGAAAGTAAAGTACAGCATCATTGGCAGCCCGTGATTCACGCTGTGGTGTTGTTCTTAGGCCAGCAATGAAATACCGCACGCATCTGCCAAAGACACAAACTTTTGGTTCTTTTAGGAACAGAATTGCCGAATGACTTGAGGGTCAGTTGCAACAATAAAACTATGACATGTGATAAAAATAAGATTTTTTTTTTCCTCTGATTCGTTGAAAAAAATACCTACAGAGCACATAAAATGAATAAATACCATTAACAGCTCTCTGTCTCGTTCCTGAGTCTTTGAAAGCATCTTTTCTAGGCTGTATTCTCCCACCAACTGTATAGCAGGTTGCAACATCCAAATACAAGGGACTGGCCATGTACACTCTGTCCCCATTTTCAAACATTAACTATAGAGAATGGAGAATTCAGCTTCTTTAATCTCCAGAAGAACTGCTGAAGAAGGAAGAGGACTCTGCTGCTGTTCTGTGCAGAGCTAACCAGCCTGCAGAAGAGTGTAACATTATCTCACCACTGCAGCAAATATCTCTGCTCACCCAGAGCATTTTAAAGCTACCTCTAAATTATCCTTTGTCATTGCCCTTAACAGAAAGAAATTTTCCAAAGTATAACGACCATCAATAACCATTTTTGTCTGTTCCACCCTCACTCGTACACTCTTGTTTTTCAAGGGTATTTTGAATACGGATAGCTTACTCTGGAAGGAAACATATGGATTTGGTATGGTTATCTAATGGGGAATTATCACATTTGGTATTATAAACCAGCTCTGACTTCTCCAGGCTATATGTAGGTTACTGCTCCTCTTGTTTATGCAGCCCTAGATAACTGTCAGATAAAACTAAACTACAATTGCAGCTCTCTTGGGAGTACAGTTAGGATAACATGTCTGCATGGTAAAAATCAACAAAACCTTAGAATCAGAGAAGAGTATCTTACAGAGTAACTCAGCCGCGACACGAAAACACAAAGGTCCCCATCTAAACCATCCTTACAAATGAAACCTTCCCCAAATCTAATCCTTTTACACAAAGATTCCACGCGGAGGTCTTTGTACTTGGATCTCGCTGCAGCACAGGTCCTGCAAACTTTTATACATGTGCTTAACCTTAAACATGCAAACAGCTACTTAATCAGTGTCTTGGTGTAAGGAAGTCACCAGTAGTTTTGTATCAGATGATTACTTTGCAGCGCGAGTCATTAAGAGAGGTGGATTTTGATCTTTATATGTTCCGTCTTATTTACGCACAGGATCAAACACCTTACAAAATATATTTACCCAATGATTATCTTTCCAGTCACCTTTCATGCTCGAGAGTTCTTTAAACAGAAATGACTGCTGGCTCTCCCTCTCCCTTTTAAACCTCTTCCCCTAAAATCCAGAAGTGCATCAGCACAAATCCTGACTTTTATTCATAGGAGGTTATAAACTACAACACAGGCACAAAACCACTCTCCTGACTTGAAACATTTAGTAAATAAAATCTTTGATACAAAAAAAACCCCCATACAAAACACTGTACAAACATACAAAAAATATACAAAATAAAATCTTTGACTTTGGAAAATACAGGGTTTAGTTTAAGAGAAAATTTTTTCAGTCATTCTAAATAGTGATCGATCATTTCTCTAGGAAAGAAGAGTGTAAATCAAAGCTGATCTGCAGAAGATACTGAAAGATTCATCAGTTTTTCTCTAGTGCTAGATACGAACTTAGGAATTTAAAACCCGTGGTACACATGGTGGCGAAAACAAGGGAAGCCATCCTCTGGCAGATTAGTACTGAAAGGCAACGATTTAAAGCAATGCAACTGACTCCTTTTTTTTTTTTTTTTAGTATCAAACCCCCAACACACACACAAAAGGATGAAAAAGCATCTTTGTAAACTTGCAGGTGTGCAGAGGAATAAAATGAATGGGATTACGGGGGCTGCTCTTCCCCAAAGAAACAATGACAAGTACATTCTAGAAACACTTGCTACAAGACGAACGCATGCACATCTAAGCGAAAGACATCAGCACAAAAAAACCCCAACCCCAAACATCTTCTGTAGAACTACATTAAATTCAGTAAAAGCTCGGAGGCACAGTTCCCATCATTTTACTAAAAGAGAACGCTACGGTTTCCTGGGCTTTTCAGTCCAGCGATCAGCCCCCTGCTGCCAGCACAGCACTTACAGAAGCCTGGGTCTGTCTCTGTGCAGCTCCTCTCCCTTCCCCTCATCTGCTTTGTTACTCTCAAAGACCTGCTGGCAGAAAAGAGGGGGCTCGGTGTCCTTACAGCAGATGAGGGAACGGGCAAGACATGACTTCCGTGGTCCTTACCTTCCCCCTACTCAGAGACTGCACATCCAGCTTCCCTGTCCAAGTTACTTGGAGGGCATTTAAAAGAGATGCTCAGAAACCTGAGGACGAACGAAAGCCAAGAGTTCAGATTTCCCTTAGAAACTGGGCTCCTTGATTCACTCGATGCCGTTGACACCAAGGTGAGCATATGACAAGGGGAAGGAAGGAGGAGGGATTGTTAGAGAGCATCAAAAGCAGGAGACTGGGAGATGGGGTTTCCTCTGCCTAGACGTGACGTGACGCCCCTTCCTGCCTCCCCCCTGGACTGGAGAGGAAATAAAATGGAGCCTAGGAGGGAGGGAGGGAGAGAGATAATCCTGCAGCTTCATCTGATTAGAGAAACTGGGCCTGTGCAGAGCCGGCGATGCTGCCAGGGAAGCACAGGGAGGGGAGGCAAAGAGGGGCAGGAAGAGGAGGAGCAGAGGGGAAGGAATAGAAATTACGAGGCAAAAAGGAAAATTATAAAAGGTATACAAAGGAACTGGCGCCTGGGCCAAGACGTCCTGGATGCGTTCAACTTCTACCCTCATGTAAATGTGAAATCACCAGTAGGAAGCACCAACTACTTCTGGTAATATGGAGCGACTGGGAAAAAAACCCCAACCCACCCAAATCCAGAATGCGTGAGTTGTATAGGTATGCATTTGGAACAAGGACATCTCAATGGACTGAAAAGGGTGAAATTGTTTGTGCCGAGTAGAGAGAAGCGGAAAAAGCAGCACGGTACAAATAGTCATCTAGTTTGTCGCGGACAGAACACAACTTAGAACAAATCTTCTACTACGAGCCATTTTCCAGAACCTGCTTCTGCTTACTAGAACAAATCTTAGCTGAACTAAAGCGACTCCAAAAAAGTCCATGTCAGCACACACAGCGGGGCACTTCCAGCTGTGGCCTCAGCTGCCCTCCCCGAAGTTCCACCCCCTGGCAGCTCCACTCACAGGCACTGCTGGGCTCACGTCTGTCCACCTACACATGGGCACCTGCAGCTCTGTGCTGCTGCACCCCATGGAGAAGCCCCAACGTGCAGGAGACTGCGGCCAGCCTGGCCCTCGCTGAACACAAGCGCGAAGGCAGCACCCTGCCCTCACGCTCAGCCTGACACAGGGGCTCAGGGTGCTGCTTTTGAGCATCCCCTGTCCCATCCTCCCCTGGCAGGGAACCCTTGCCTCGAGGACACAGGCGTCCAGGTCCCTCCAAGCTGCCAGGTCTGACCCGTGGTGGACTGGGGAACGTCAAGGCCAGATGTGAGCAGCAGAGTCTTGTCCCCAGCCATGGTGTGGCCCCATTCTGTAAAGAATCTCCTCTTCTGCTCACCTTTATCAGCCACTACACTCGGTCCTTTCCCAAGCACTACTTCTTACCTCTGCCGTGCAAGCTGCCTATAGTTCTTTCTGGTCTGTTGCCCTCTATTTAAAGCTTCGTACGAGGCAGGCTAGTTGGATCTCTGATGGAGCCAGGGAATAACCCTTTTAAGTCCTCTTTCTTCCTGTTCAGGACAGAGTTAATACCTTATAACAGTTACATCACTTCCAGCACATTCTCACTTTGTTCCTAAGTCTTCACCAGGTACCCTCCCATCATCAGCTCAGCTGGCAGAGGAGGACCAAGTCCCCCTCCCCATGCTTTTAAGAATACAAGACTGCTCCCCTTCAAAAGAAGACTGTCTTCAAAATGGGCTGCAAAACCTGTCATTTTCTATGTGCTTCCAGGCTTTGTTCCTAAGACACTCCCCCGCGCACTCACTGAGTGATTACGCCCTCGGGCGACAGGTCAGGCAGCATTTCAGGGGTTAACAGCCAGGCAAGGATCAGCAGCAGCTTTCTGGCTGCTTGATTTTCCTTGCCTCGGTTATTACAGCCAGGAAGCAGAGTAGGCGCTTCAAGTCAGCAGTTTGTGCTGACCTTGCTCATCCTTCCTGCAAGGCAAGAAACAGAAGTTCCTTGAGCCCAGCCCTTCCAGAGCATTCTTAGCATCATTCCTGGCTGCCCAGGATCATGCCCAGGCAACTCTCCCCACAGCAGGACAGGACTGCAATGGTTCTGCAGGGAGACAACTCTACGGCATCTTCCTTCCTTCCTTATTCCAGCCAAAGACACGATGAGAGACACCCCGGCACTCGTAGCTATTCCAACATTGTTTCATAGGTGCCCGTGGCTAGCTGTGGGACAGCTCAAGAGTATGACCCTTCCAAGTCAAACGCGCCTTCCAGACTTGTCCCGAGCTGCCCAAATGACGTCCTAAGACCCTATAAAGAATGCAGTGTGAGGAGAATACCGCATTTCTCTTTCTCTTTAAACACTCTCCAGGAGGAAGTTGCAGCAAGGCTCTCTTGTCCCAGATTCGGTACGCCCAGCAAGGCTGCTTATTTTCTTTAAAGGTATCAAAATGTGCTCACAGAAACACACTGGTGACCAACTTTCACCTCAACAGGTTACACATCTGGGGAGCGACTGTACCAATGGAGTTAGCACACGGCTTTTTCGTTTGACATTGTACGAGTAAAGGTGTAAAGATGTCTCAAATCCGAGTTCAGAGAATTTATTCCCTAGCAAAGCTAACAGCTAAAGGAAACAGAGAAGTTTAGAGAAGATAACAGGCTAAATCCAGATAACGCTGATGAATTTCTTTTGGGAAGAAGGGAAACGCTGTTTTTCCGCAGGACTTTTGCGGAAGGGTTCTCCCGCTGCTGCTCGGTCTGACTTGTTTCCACGTTTACCCGAGAGCTCCACCCAGGGTTTAAACATTAAGAATGAGTTTAATCTCATGAAGTTGAAGTCCTGTGGCCAATCACGGAAAAAAAAGCTTTCGAAATTACTATTTACTGCTTTGGGTGCTTGAAGATCAGAAGCGAGCCACCAGCCCCATGACTTTGAGTCACCTCACCTAAGGATAGGCAGTTAGCTCTGCTCGCCTGCTGAAGGAGGGCACCGCTGGGCAGAGCTGTCAAACCCACAGGACAGTTTTTGCCACCCCAGCCGCCATCCAGGCAATCACAGGGCTTCCACTTTCAAGAGACAATAAGCCCAGAAGCCCTTTTTCTAACCTAAAATTCACTAACCGCGTTTCAGCCAGCTACCACTCTTCAGAAGAGAGTACGGGCTGGGAAAACCATCCTGATCTCTTGGTTCCTCCACGTAACACCTAAAAACTTGTACTGAGCCCTTCTCTCGGCCTATTTGATACCTCTACAGCCTTTTCTTGCACTGCCTGGACTGCTGTCATTTGTAGGAACTTTTTTGTGCCAAGCAGGGAGGATTTAGACCCGCCAGGCTGAGGTTGCTGAACTCCTCCATCAGCCTGGAACCTCTCGAGCTCTGCTGCTGGCAGAGCTGCTCTTTGAGGAGGCAGGTTCAAGTGCCCCCGGTGGGAGAGTGCCCTGCTGGAAGCGCCTTCCTGAGCTGACCCACAAAAACGCTGCTCGCAATTTGTTCCGATATCTCCGTGTGCAAGCCCTGGAAGGCTGATATTTGCCGTCTGGTGATTCAAAGCCACTTAAAGCCAGTGAAACTGCACCTGCAACCGGGCGGGTTTTAGCTTAATGCATTTCTGGCGCGTGTTCTAGTCGACAACAATAAGGTAGCCCTGCAGGAGCAATATGCCGTCTCGCGGGTAACACTGCTCATTTGCCTGAATGTCACCTGCCACAGTCAATTTGGATCAGGGTTTGGATATGTCCATTGTGAAGTATTTTCGAGTGTTTCTGAAGAATAACAGCATAATAAGAATAAACAGTATATTCTTACTCTGAAGAATAACTTTAACGCAGTCTGAGAGAGCCTTCAAGATGATGATAAAGCACCAGAGCCAAGCTTCGCTTTGACGGTGCCCATAAGCTCTCACTCCAGATACTGCCAGCCCCTTACTGAAACTGGCATCCTGTATGCAGTGCCAGATTTTCGGTCTTTGCTTATGCTTGGATACTCAAAATAATTCCGGATAGCCCAGTATAGAAGCCAGCACAGCAATTGTTTTCACACACACTCGAGGCAAGTGAAATGCATCCGAGGCTGTCTGAAAACATAAACCTGACCGTTGCCTTCCATTCGATGCGAGAAGCACAATTATTTCTAATATAGAAGTCTGCAAAGAAAGCGATTCTGCCAGATAAGCAATATCACAGAAACTCCGAATTAAAAGCTTGGATAAACACGCGACAGCTGTAATTCAAAGATAATTTACAGATAGAATCTGTAAGTCTGTCAGACACACTTAGAGTGTTTATATCTAGTGAGCACCACGGTGACTTCTGCTTCTTCTGCCTGGGAGAAGATAACCGCTGGTCGGACTGCCCAGTTATAGCATGTATTGTCTGTGAACAAGCCTCTCTTCTGCAATTTTTGTTTTTATTTTGTGTGAAAAGGAAGATGATTTCTACGGGTTTATCACATCTGTGGGTTTCATGAAGTCGTTATGAAATCTGCCAGGTCATCCACACTGATCCTTCTTGGGAATAATGCTCCAAGACTACTGATCTGACTTTTTTCCACGGAGGCACATAGACGTAAGTCCTCTTCTTTGTGTGATTAACCTCTTTGAAAGCCTTCAGGCTTTTTAACATTGCGAAAACTGGCGATTTTGAGCTGTGTCATCTCCTTTCTTCTTCGACTTGGATTCAAGAGCAGCTTTCTCAACAAAGCAGACCAGTTCTTTTGCTTTTATTTTGCCTTGGCAGTTTGAAGGCAGCCTGCTGATATAGCAAACTTGGATATTTAAGAAACTTAGCAAATTTCTACACAACGCTCGTTGTTGTTGTTGTTGTTTGTACATTATTAAATAAACAGAACAAAAGGTGATTACGGAGAATGCAAACAAGATCCCTCTTCTAAGTATCTTTTGTTATAAACCAAAGAGTTAATGACCTGAAACCTTAAATCTCATCTTAAATCAAGGGACTATCACATGGGCACTCTGCCTCACTTCTCCTTTGCCCAGATCTCATTTCCTCTCATGCACCACCACCAGAACGCCTCTCCTGCTCTCTACAGTTGCTTAATATCCAGTACAAAAAGCAATAAATAGTTGCACAGAAAATAACCCTCTGAGCCAGTTCTGGGGTAGATTTAAGCTGCCTTTCATGGAAAAAGGGCTTTGGCCTTTTTGATAATTAAATCACATGTTCAGCTTCGCTCTGCATTTCACTGCTAGTCTTCTACCTATCCCATTGCTCTCAACTGGAAAGGAGGAAAGCCAGCAAGACATAAGCCAGCGGGGCTCCCAGGCCTGCTCCCCGAAAAACCTCGAACCAAACAACCAGTACAAACCATTACGCTTTGAGAAGCCACCAGTAATTCCATCTTACGTGACTTGTCCACCAAGGCACTCTTGCAAATTTGGGTTTGAACTCTCTTTTCAAAACCACGTTGATGTATATGCTAAATCTCTTTCAGTTTACTTTTGCAAATGATGTCATTA
Source organism: Todus mexicanus (assembly GCA_013389965.1). NCBI lineage: Eukaryota > Metazoa > Chordata > Aves > Coraciiformes > Todidae > Todus > Todus mexicanus. Next base: position 19,541 of record WEIS01054927.1, read on the forward strand.
AAAACAAAATAATGTTTGGGTCTTCAGAGGATAAACAGAAACAAAAGTACAAGGGTCTTTTTCTAGGTCTTTGCTGGTTCCCAAGGCTGAGCGCTATGAACAAGGCCTGCTGTAGAGACAGTCAGCTCTACCTAAAGGAAGTCAAACATCTAAATAAAGAGTTGAACTTTGATGCCTCAATTCCCAGATGCAAAATGAGGAAATGGCAGCAGCAAGAAGCTATGGAAAGCACCAAGGAAAACACTGTACAAGAGGAAAGCACTGCAGCCTGGGTGCGCAACTGCTGACCCTCACGCACTTTGAAAGAACATCGCTCTGCAGCTCCAAGAGAGGCTTCATTTTTCCATATGACCTGGAATACCCCCAAACAATTTAGACCACAGCCACCATAACGTAGATGCTCGTTGGCCCCATGGCTTGTGGATTGACTCCAGCCTCGCTTGGGCAGCATACCCATCATTTCTGTCCCATGCAGCGAGCCTCCTTACACTGGTCTCCCTGGCTTCTCTCAGATGAGCCGAGAGGTTCGTCGAGGGTATGCTGGGGAAAGTAGGATGGAAGGGAGAGAGATGGAGGATAAAGTCTTCAGAGAAGTCGGGGAAATTTGAAGAGGATCCGGACCTAAGTCCCTGTGGCTACCTGTATCAGACCACTCTCAGAGGCGTGAGCCTTGGTTAAACGAAACAGAGACAAAACCATTGTGCAACCAATATAACAGGGTCACATTCCAAACTAGGCACACGCTGAGAGCAACAGGGCTGTCTGTTCAGTAAGGCTTGCACAAATAAGACCGATGAAGTAGTACAGTACGGACAGATTTCAGAGCAGCCCCACAGCAAGGCTTCTTCCCCTTATATACTGTTATTTTAAGTGTAACCAGCCCAGTGAGATGGACCGTAAGCCCCAGGCTAGTTCTGCCTGCAATAATCTGCGGGGTTGACTCTGACAGATTGAAAGGCAGTAACAGTGTTTATGCAACTAAATCTTGTTCTAATCTATTAGTTTATGTAACCTTTGCTCATGGACATACTCGCTCACAGGTTTCGGGAACCTAAACAAAATCCCCCCCTCTTTAAAACTCTCTCCCATCCTTCAGCCCCTGGTTACCAAATAAACAAACAGACTGTCAGAGTTCTCGCTCATTATCTTTAGGGAAAAATTGTTTTGGCAGGGGGGAAAAAAAAAAAAGGTACCAGCTAAAGTCCTAAACCCCAATGTACTTCTCCATACATACGACCCAAGTTATTATCTAAGTTGGCCAAGGATAAGCAGGTGTCCTTCAGGGTGGCGTTTCCAACCACAGAAATTGTTTACTTAGCTCCTAGGGAAAAACTATTGATTTTTAGCATTCAGACACCGCCTTCCTGAGTAAAGTAAGACATCAGTATCTGTGGCAATGACACTAATTATCCGTAGCTTGAAAGATTTCCTTTCCTCCTTCTTGGATTTACTGCATTTCCTAGAACGTTTTCACATCTATTTGAAGCAAGGAGGTAACAACGGGAACAGCATTCTTGTGGCAGCAGCAATAGCTGCAAGAAGCGGGCCCACAGCAGCTTATTTTGGCGCTTCCTGGCTAGGCTTTAGCCTAGAATTGTGAAAGGATTTGAGTTAAGATGAACCCTTTGGGGGTTTTTGGGGGGGTTGGGGGGTTTTTTGCTTGTTTGTTTTGTGGTGGGTTTTTTCCTGCCAACTGAAGAGTTTGCCTAGCTGCCGCGATGTTGCCCGTGTAACACTCGTTATCTGTGCTATACCTGATTTAATTTCTAGCCCTTTGTATCGAGGATTCATACACAGACCAAAATCGATCGATATCCCTTGGAATTAAATGTATTTGAAGCCAGATCCCTTGTCATTAGGTGTACTGAGGAGAGATCATGATGTACATTTGATGCATGCTAGACGCTATCAGTACTAGGCAAATGTTCTGTGCCTGGATCGGGTATTCCTCATCATTTCAAAAGCAGCGTAAGACCAGCCACAGCTTTCAGTATCTCATTCCAGTCGCATATCATCATGGAAAAAACCCATTAAATTCTGCTCTCGGGTAAAAGTTTGCATCCCCTAAGGCTGCACCAGTTAGAGCTGCATTACACGTGGTGTAACTGCTATGCCATATCCACGATGGCGTGCTTTCCTGCACCTCACCCAAATGTTAAGATGCATTCCTGCCTACAGATCCACCTGCTGGCTCAGCAATCCCTTTTCTGTTAGAGTTCTCATACCTTATTTACATTATGCCTGACCCAAATCCGCTATCTGTTCCCCAGAGAGAGAGAGGGAGTTAGGAAATACTGCCTAAAATAAAAAGGAGCTTTGCCCGAAGGCAATATTTGTTGTTCATTGCTACAGCAGCTGTGAACAGTTCATTTTACATGTGTACATAAGTAATCTTGCAAGGCCTTGCCAAAGGTAAAGTGCTGATTACTATTTCCAAGGCTGGGTGGTATACAACCAGAACAAAAAGCCACATATTGTCCCCTAAAAGCTTTAAAGCCATACGAGCCAGAGCTTCACAAGTAATTTTCTCTGCAAAAATCTCTACAGGCCTTGTGCACATCATCTGTAAAATTCGAGCGTATTAATAGAAGCCATTTCAAAGGAACAGTTTGCACAGTTTTTTCTTATGAGCAACAGCTGATAACTTTGAAAATACAATTTACAGCAGAAAAAAACCCCCACACCTCAACCATAGTAAGAACATGTTCCCGTAAAAGCAGATCTGGTTTTGCTGAAATTCATATCGCAAAACACAGGAAAGAAAAGTCAATTGAAAGGAATAAATTTCCCTTTTTCTGCATGGAAAAAGAAAACCAATCACCTGTAAGAGAACTTTTTGGGTTGCTCTATTGAAGCACAGCAAAGCCCAGCTTTGGACAGAAGGTGGTGCTACAGCCTGCGTAAATTTTGTTAACAGGCGACACCAACAGTTAAAACGCTAACAGCAAAAGGAAACGGTAGAAAAAGAAGAAACGTTCTGAATTTTGTAGAAGTGCTGATAATCTGACTTTGCCTACGTATACTGCTGTGTCAGTAGGTATGCCATAACGCTGCTGGAAAGATCTGTAAGGCTCTAAAGAGAAAGCAAATGTGTTGTGTGTTCACGGTTGTCAGGGACTTCAGATATCCAGCAAAGGATGAGTACCAAAGCGTGCAAAAAAGACTGTCTGTCCCAGCGCGCACTGTGCAAGCTGTAGCAGCTGTTCAAGTGCCCAAGGCTCCATGGACCAGTTCTGTGCCAGAAGGAATCAGATGGGACAGATACAGTCAGGTGGAAGGTTTGTGCAGGTCCAGAAAGCGCTTTGCCTTGCCCGCCTCTCTCTGAAGAATATCAACATTGGCTACAGTGCCAGGGGATTTACTGGGCTAAGATGAAATACCGAAGGAGGAATCCAAAGCCCCTCAATTAATCCTACCGTCCACCCCACACATACACCTTTTCTTCTTTTGCTGTCTCTCTCCAGGTCCTTTTAGAGGCACCAAAACTGGCAGCTTTTGGAGATTTTCCCCATTGTCCATGTTGGCCTTGTTTCTACCCCCATTTCATATCTGTAATTTTCCTGGGGGAGTTGTTCTGGATTGTAGGCTGAGACACTTGCAGTGCTTAAAGGTAACTACTACCACCAGCAAAGCTACGAGAAAACAACTCTGGCAGGCTCATCCCCTTCTGGATTCACTTACTCTTCTATTCCCATCTTTCCTTTTGAAAGGAAGCTAACGAGTGACTCCCGGAATGAAGCTAAACAATTTCTTCCTGATGGAGTAGCTCTTTCTTTCACATTTTCTTTTCTGAAACAGTCAATTATCCGTATCCTGCTAAAGCTAAGAACTACACCTTAGTCCAAGGCCAACAGTAGACTGTGGGAGAAATTCTTATCTCAGTTACACAAGTGTGAATCTGGAGGAACTCCAGTTATTATACAATCTATAGAACAAAGATAACAGTAACTATAATTTCAAAAAGCTTTTGTGAAGGTTAACTACCAGTAATTAACGGTAGTGCAGAAATCGGGAGCCTGGGAATGAAAGGCGCTATAGAAATTCTAAGTACTCATTATTTCTGCCCTTCACAATTATACTCCTTGATGTAATCTATTCGCTGCAGTTAGGGTGCCCATCAATGCTCCCTGCAGACCCAAAGCTATTACGCCCCCAATTGATTCACCAGTATCAATAAAATTAGTCACATTTTACCTGGGGGAAAAAAGTCTACCTCTTTCTGATGCCGTTGTAGCTAAAGGTACCCCAATGTGAAAGTCCAAATTCACAAACAGAAGGAAGTGGGTATGAAGGCAGAAGAACTTCAATACATTTTGCTTAAAACGTCTGGATTTAAAGATTGTTCTAGGGCTGCCAAATGGGGTTAAATTATTTTTTTTAAAAAAAGAGATAAATAATAATTTAAAAAAATCCCCTTTCTTTGAAAGGGATTTGTTGCAACTTTAAGATTGTTAATGAATTGCAGTAGGGATTAGACTTCGGAGGGAAACCATCAACTGAATTGTGCTGGAATTGGCTTCTCATTAGAAGGATCTACTGATGCTTGTGATTCTGCAGCTATATCTTCTTAAAGTATTTCTCTATCCTCTGCCACGGGGTGTTCCTAGTACTTACATACGGCCAACCTGATTGTAAGCAGAATGGTATAAAAGGCACCGAGCAAACATTTCACAAAACTATCCGATTTAAAAAATACATGCATTTCAATTTCACCCACTCTAATGGAAATTAAAAGACTGTCACATGAAAAATGATGCAAGTTACATGAGATGTTGATGTCTCAGGAGCAATGTGACAACACTGGTTTTAAATTAACTCGTTTTCGAAAACTGTTTTATGACAGAACATTCTTCAGCTTGAGTGTTCTCAAGAGACCACAATCCATTTCCAACTTCTCTTTCTATTTTTCAGAGGGTTTAAAAGCAACATTACAGCAGATTTTCAGGCTTACCTTCTCTGCACATCTCTTCGAGTGACCACGTCTGCTTTCTCAGCATCGGTTTCAGCTCTGCCAAAGCAAGAAGAAAGCCTCCACCTGAGCAGCCCTAAGAATGGTATCATCGTTTCAGCGTTCGAAACAAGACTAACTACCATCGAAGCAAGGAAATTGCCTAAGAGTGAAGTGCTGTCACACACATACAGTAAAATCTACGGTATTTGGCATCTCCCCAGTTGCTGAACTATGCAATTTCATGTATACTTTCAAAACCATTACAGGAACGTGCCACCATAGATTAGAAAAACAGAACACAAAGAAAAACACACTTAAGAAATTTGTACTTCTATCTGGGGGCCTGACCCCCTACTTTTGTTGCTAATGCTACCAAAATAATTAAGAAGTGGGGAGAATGCAGCATCCTTTACCCTTATTCTAAACCAGGATGCCTCGACGAGTATCCTGAAGTAAATATAATTTCGTAGTTACAAACGGAATTTTTATGTTGGCTTTTAAAGGCCAAAGTTTTACTGTAAGAAGTGAGAGCTAGATACACACACTGAAAAAAATTATACCTTATGTTACAAAAAAAATGCACCAGAAACTCAGAATATTTATAGTACAATATCTAGACCCACAAGATGTTAAACTCTCACCTTGCTCTTGGCTGTTCCAGAAATAAACTTTCTCTGAGAAAACAAAATCGTTTTTCTAATCCAGCAGGTGAGAAATACAACTGAATAAATAAATATTCACAGCATCAACTGAGAAGCAGACGGCGCGAATCTATTCTGGTCAAGGCTGGGATGTGGAATTGTTACGGAAACACTCTACGCTTGAAATGAGCGGATCGATTAAAATACCCAAACTTAGGCATGAAGCCTCTTAGGATATTTTCCGAATTCTCTCTGATACAACAGTGAAGTTACAGCACGTGAATGTGAGCAGATCACCATTATCTTGTATCCAAACTTAGAGCTGGGCTTCTAAAATAAGGAAGGAAATCATACCAGGTTCCAGCTGGAAGGAGTCAGGACCATCAGCAGGCACATGGTGGATGCAGAGAAACATTCTTTTCACTCTTGCTCCTGGGCTCTCCCACGCCACATGCTGGAAGCAGACACATTCAGACATGTGGTAAGCAGTATTTATTTGTTTGGTTTATATTAACTTTAGTTCACAGTATCCCAGGTTAGAACGGACCTTAGGGATCATCTAGTCCTACCCTTAAAGGAAAACAAATACAGTTTAAATGAGCTGGCCCAGCCCCCTGTCAAGCTGAGCCTTAAACAGGTCTAAAAGTTGAGGAATCCACCACTCCCTTGGAAGACTATTCCCCTGACTAATAGCTCTTTCCTTTGGAGTTTAATCAGAATCTCCCCTGGAGCGACTTGTATCCATCCCCCCTTGTCATTTCTATGTGACTCCGTGTGAAAAGGGAGTCCCCATCTTTTTGGTAGCCACCCTTTATGTACTGGGACATGGCAATAAAGGCCCTCCTAAGCCTTCTCTTCTAAAGGCTGAACAAACCCAGTTCTTTCTGCCTGTGTTCGTATGGCAGGTTCCTTCAAGTGTGGTAACGTACAGGATGAAACAGGGAACCTGTAAAGAATTAAGGCTAGGAAGGAGGTTAGTAATCAGAGATAAAGAAGGGTATAATTGTGTTCCTCGTGTCTTGTATTTATTTTGATTTTCAGCTGGTGCAAGAACTCAGTGCAGAAAGCCCAGAGAAGACAAAGTTGGCAGTGCAGCAGAGAATCAGAATTAAAGCTCCCTGCTTAGCAACTTCGCCATTAATTCCTTCCACATTTGGAGACGCTGGAACTTGGACAGGGTACGATCTGTTCCTCCAAGCTCAACTCATCCCATGCCCTCACTCACCGAAAAAAGAGCTGAACCAGCAGATAGTTATTGCTTCCCAACCGTATAAACTTCCTTCGCACCTCTTCCAGGAGCAGCGCAGCCTGTATGGGAGACAGCACATCTGGCCAGGATCATTTCAGCAGCCAGGTGTTCAAAGCAACTTTACCACTCCTCGCACAGAAAGCAAAGAGAGAGCTCAAGCGAAAACGCTTTGCCAGAAAGCGGACAGCTGCTGGTCTTGCCACACCACACAAAACTTCCAGTTGTCTCAAACTTGCTTACAGACATTATCCTGGTAAGTGCAAAAGTGCTGAGCAAAAAGAAAATCTATACTTCAATATTACTACTAATTCAACATAGAAAAAAGACTAGCAAAAGTATTGGCCATGCAAGACTTATTTAATAGCCAAGTGCCAAACTGAAATAGAATAAAAATGATCTAAGCACTCCTCTTCTCCAAGCTGAACAGCCCCAGCTCCCTCAGCCTTTCCCCAGCAGGGAGATGTTCCCCTCCCTTCAGCATCTCTGAGGCTCTGCGCTGGACTCTCTCCAGCAGTTCTGGGTCCTTCTGGAGCTGAGGAGCCCAGCACTGGACACAACACTCCAGCTGTGGCCTCACCAGGGCAAAGATACTAGCATCAAAATCTTTTTTGTGAGCGCAGAGGTAGTTTTCTCCCACAGCCAGTGTCGCACAGGTGTCTTTTTCAGGGCTGACAGAGATTTCTCTAGTAGAACGGCTACTGCCACAACTCCCCGCCCAGTCGAGGGAAGGCTGCACCTTGTTGGAGTCCTTTTCCTTGCCTGTCATAGGAAGCAGAGGCGGCCCTTGGCTGCGGCGATGGGAGCGCAGCTGGGCTGCTGGAGGCCCAGCACCCATGCCAGGTAAGTGCCGGTGGGGACATGGGGCAGGAGGGAGGGGAAGGAGAGAGGGAGAGGAGGGCTCAGCTCCTCCGCACCCCCCGGGCTGGGCAGCAGGTCTGCTCTCTGCCAAGGCAGACACAGAAACTGCAAAGAGTTTGCCCCTCCCTCGCTGCAAACAATGTGGTTTATACTCTATGGATGCTTACATTGTAAATAAGCCTGAGTATTCATATAGGGGTTAAAGCTTTTGATGGAGAGCTGGCTGCTCATAGCTCCAAAAGGCGTGCTGCGAAGTTTAAGGAAAGCTTTTTACAGACACTAAGAGAAAAGGGATCCAATTCCAAAGGAGACAGACGATAACGATCGCTTTTGAGGGTGCCAGAGCCTGGCCCAGGCTGCCCAGGGGGGTCGTGGAGTCTCCTTCTCTGGAGACGTTTCAAACCCGCCTGGACGAGTTCCTGTGTGACTTGATCTAGGTGATCCTGCTCCGGCAATGAGGGGGATTGGACTAGATGAGCTTTCAAGGTCCCTTCCAATCCCTACCAATCTGTAAATCTGTGAAGTTCTCTGTGCTAGGATAAAGCTGGTACCTACTAACAGCAGACAGTCCCCTGGCACAGACCTCTTGGGATGAAGCGGTCCAACAGGTATCTCCCATCTCCAGTTGCTGCGATCCTGTAGCACAGCAGAATACAATACATCAGTTTCTCATGATGACGGGTAGTTATTTAAAAAGATACCTACTTTCTCCCTGCACACAATGGATTCAAGTTGTTTCGGTGGTTGATTTTGTGACTAGTGCTACATTGCGCCCTAAGCTACTGGATCTGTTGCTGATCTAATCAGATAAGACGGACTAAAAGTGAGCCAAATTCTCTTTCTCCTCCTTAAACCATAGGCAGCTTTACTGAATTGGGTAAAATTTGCTATCTACCACTGTGTATAAATGAAAAAAAGCAGAATTTAAGCCAGTGGTAGTGAGTGGGTCTTTAAAACTTAACACGATTCTTCAGCAAACAAATTCAGTATGTTAAAGTCATTAACAAAGAGATTGGAACCTCATTCTTTTACTCCAAAGCCAATGCACAACTGCTGTACTATATGTTGCATTACAGTGCAACTCAGCTTACTGCCTTTAACGGTAAACGGTGCCAAGCTGGTTATGAGGGAACAGAGGGCTGCTGCTGAGAGCATTGAAGACTCGGGGATGGCAAGGGCAAGTTAGAGTCCTGTTGAGCTTGCTTGAAATGTTAACCTTTAAGATACCCATCTCAGACAGTAAAACCACCAGCCATATAAACATTTGTACTGTTGATAGCACACCTGTATGAAGTGAACCATTAATTTCTGCTATCTACATGGGCAAGGAACTCAAGCATTGTTTTCCTGCATCTGGCCTTCTAAGCTGTAATAAAATGGCAATCTGACAGAAGACACACTCAAGCACTTCCTATAAAACTACGGGGAACAAACAGAATTTCCATGCTCAGAAGGGTGTTTGTTAAGGATTTCCTCATACTGCGCATTCTTATGAGAGAAAACTAAGTTACCACCGTAGCACGACCACCCTTGTCTCTGCATCAATATTATTAACCCATACCAAAGAGGTACATGCTTCCTGTTCCTCAAAATACGTCTTGTGCGAATACTACTCTACTAACAGCCTGACTAAACGCTGAAACCTATCCAGCCCACCTACCTGTTGTGAGGACAGCAACGTGCCTGTTGCTGTGGTACAGCCATGAGCAGGGTAGTTGCTCCACGGTACTGGGAGACACGACTGCTTATATGACTCATGGGGAAGCAGCCAGCCAGGTCCTGCAGAGAGCTAAGGCAACACACCTGGAGGGGAGTTGCAAAAATAAGTTGGCTGCTCTAATTCTACCAAATGCAGGAAAGTGAGATAGGATCACACAAAGGCCTTCAAGGCGCTATGGCCAGGTTAATTTTATAGCATAAGGTATTTACGTAAGCGTTCTGCAGCTGAAGGACATCTCATATCGCTTATTGCAACATAGCAACAGTGAAAAAGATCAATAGCACAAGCATTTGCACCTCGTTTCCTATACTCGCGATAGCTCTAATCAATAAACTAAACAGCATCAAATTAGAATTCGAAATTACTGCTAGTGTTGACTGATTATTTTGTGCTTGTATAGTCTTTACTTACTTGTGCCATCGTACGGAGGTGGCTAACTGCAAGGAACCTACCTTGCACAGCCAGATAAAAAAGAGGAAGGAATAAAACATAATCACAGTTATTTCTTCTGAAAGCAGAAAAGAAGAAAAATAAGTCTATACCAGTTGTGAGAGAATGCCAGGTCATTTTGTTGCTTCAGTTTCAAGGGAGACCTCAAGAACTTGCAGCACGCGGTACTCATCTGATCCTGAGCTGCCTCCCAGGGCTGCAGAGCGGAAGATAATTCTGCAGTTCAGGCTCGTCTGCAGACGAAGGATATTCTGGTATTATCAATTCTCAGCTGAGATCTAGTCAGGTCTCGATGCACCAGTACTAGTTCAGTGGTGGGCTAAGGCAGGCTGAGTATCAGGTACAGTGCAGAAGTGGTCTCTCCAGCCTTTTACTCTAGCATGCTTGGCAAACACAAGAAAACAACGGACTGAGCCCATTATCAACTGTCTGCCCTTAGCCTAGAGAGAAATTCTTACAACAGAATTCCCTATACTCATATTAAAGACATTTATTAAGATTTTTTTGTGTGAAAGAAACAACCCCCAAATTACACAAGGTTTGGTTTTATCTGAAGTAATCAAGATTCAGGAAACAGCGTTTAATGGATACTTCAGTTTGACTTTTTAGATCCGGAAACACATGCATCCTGAGACAGAAAACAACCCAGAGCTTTGCTTTGTTCCTTGTGCCACAGATGAATAGTTGGAAGAACAAAGCAAACCAAACTAACGGTACCTTTTATATTAGGTGCTCACAGATTTTTCTTGTGTTGTGAAAGCTCTAGCACTTCTGCCATGCTAAGGGAAATGCTTGTGCTGAGGTAAAATAAGAGCCCAAACAACTCTTTGCATTTTGGTTGTTGTTTTTGTTCCCCTCTCTGTAGTCTCTTACTTTGCAGTTATTGCCAGCATGTCTGAACACCTTGATCTCTCATTGCACATGTCATACAACTTCAGGTGCTGCGTCATGCTATAACCAAAGACAAAAATGTGGACGTGAGCAGAATGTTTCATTTAAAAATCATTTTGGCATGCAAATCAAATAAATCTGTCAGCGTCAGTATTCCCGTCTATCCCCTAAATGTAGATAACTTTGATCCTCCCATGATGCTTTATACGTTTCTATGTTTGAACAGAACAAGCAGCTGCTGTTGCTGGAGGTATAATAGGAGGGACGCTTTTCTTTGTTCTCATTGGAATAACTGTGTACCTGCTCTGGAAGAAATTTTGCTGCCTCCTTTCTTATGAAAAACTCACCAGTCCTGTCAAAACAACAAATCGAAATGCCATTTTTCAGGATCAGCCAACTCCCGAAATTCAACAAAAAAGCACAAGGTAACTATTTTTGTGTGTTTTTTTAAGTGCACACTATCTAATGATTTATTTGAGCTTGTAAAATTTCAAGCAAGGGAGTGATCTAAGTGTGTGTATGTACAGAAATTAATGAGACCCCTAAATTACATGAAAACATCAGTCATGTTCTGCTTTGTTCCTTTAAGAAAAGAATACTTTAACTATGAATGCAATAATTACATCTGATTTATGTAAAAGAGAGAATACATTCAAGTGTAATTGGTGAATGGCTTTACCTGTTACCTAGACAAATACGGCCTCTGTTCCAAAGTCATTCCTAGTGGTCTCAAAATGAAGCACCTGAGAACCAAATAGGAATTCAATTTCGAAAGAAGACTCTTAGAAAGTTAGTTACTGCAAGGCTTCAGGGCTCTAAAACAATCAGCGGCAGTTAATTCTTTCTTTCCTTTGAAAGATAAGTTTTCAAGGAGAAGGAATGAAACAAGTGAGGAATTGGAGGAATTGAATCTCATGTCCTTTGCTGGACCTTTAGGCATTATAAAAATTAAATCAATTGCAAAGCAGTGGGTATTTATCTTTTCAGCCTTTGCATCTCCGTAGAATTTTTGGAAAACTGTGAGATAAACCCAGTAAATTTATTGCTGCTACCAAATTTGGGTTTCATACTTAAACCAGAAGAGTCAGTGGCTGTTGTCTTCTTGAGCAGATCTAGAAGTGTTCCGTTTATCATTCCACCAACACTGCCTGTGCGAGACTGGATTAACCTGACGAATGAAGAACACGTTCAGGAAGACAGTGACCCCTACATGATTCCTCAGTCTGGGCCAAGGTCATCCTTTCATTCTTTGGGTATGGCACTGCAAACACAGGCACTCCTTTCAAAGTTGCTCTTTTCAAGGGTAACTTAATTATTATTTTTTTTTCCAGAGAGAGTGATTTCCCACTGGAATAGGCTGCCCAGGGAGGTGGTGGAGTCACCGTCCTTAGATGTGTTCAAGAAGAGGTTGGATGATGTACTCAGGGACAAGATTTAGATGATGAGATGATATTGGGTAATAGGTTGGTGATAGGCTAGGTAATAGGTTACAAGCTGGACTTGATGATCTCTACAGTCTTTTCCAACCTTGTTGATTCTGTGATCATCAAGTACATTTATTGGGAGCATAGCAGACGCAGCATTACACAGTATGAGCCCTAAACACTGTATGTGGGTATACATATTTTTATATATAGGATTATATGTATATATTTATATATAGGAATTGGACCAGAATGTAGCCATTTTGGTCTTACTCCTGTGGCACCTCATACATACGGCAGACAAAGCAATCTCTCCTCTGTTTTGTAAAGGCACAACATGAGTGTAACTCAGGACACGTCTGATTCTTGTCCCTGGGAACAGCGGTGACCAGCTGCAGCCTGCAATAACAAATGCCTAAAACTGTCAAGGTCCAGCCACAGGAGTAATAGAAAGAAATGCAAAGTGGTGCAGCCTACAACTACACCTCCAAATCGGAGGGGAAAGGAATTAAAATACCCAATTTACGCAAAAATGGATTGTTAATATTTACGTGATTTCTCCTAATAGTGGAGGAGTTATAAAAATGCCAGCTACGGTCTTAAGACTAATCTAAGGGTGCTTGCTTTTTATTTCATGAAGCTGGAGCGTATGTTGTAGGGACCATTAACCCAGAGCTGTACAAGTTTCCTGAAGACAAAAGTGAGACGGATTTTCCTGAAGGCAACATCGGCCGCCTCTGGTTCTCTTTAGAATACGAAAGAGAGTCAGAAAGGCTTCTCGTCTCCCTGATCAAAGCCAGAAAGCTGCAGCCTCCTGCCGACTCCTGTAGCCCATTTGTGAAAATCTACCTGCTGCCCGATGAAAGAAGCTGCCTGCAGTCTAAGACAAAACGCAAAACTCTCAACCCACAGTTTGATGAAAACTTTGTCTTTCAGGTACTTTTCTTTTTGATGAAGCAGATTATTTTTGTGTGTGTGTGTACGTTTAGAAAAATGAGCGTTTAGAGATTTCTAAACATTTATGTCTGAAAGTGAAGGCAGCAGATCTGTATGAGTTAACAAATGGCCAGCTAGCTTCACATTTTTCAGATGAACCCACTCTATTTTAACTGGAATCTTTAGACTTCTGCATAGCTCAAACGTTAACCAAGTTATGAAAGAGAACTTCAAATAATCAAAGGAAGTCTCCACCTACCTTTAAGACACTTAGAAAAATTCTTCCTTTGAAGTCACGCTAAAGCAGAAAAGTGTGAGGTATTTTATAATTATTAGCCTATTCTTCCTTTTCCTGTACAGGTTTCCAGTAAAATGTTGCTCCAAAGGACTCTGAAGTTTTTGGTTTATCACATCGATAAGCAGAAGAAACATCACCTCCTAGGCCAAGTTATTTTCCCACTGAAAAACGAAACACTAACTGATGACAACAGACTAGTCATATGGAGAGACCTGGAGAAAGAAAACTTGGAGGTATGTGATGCCAGGCTGCTTGGCATTGTGGAACTTCCGTCATCTTGCAGTATTGGAGGGCTACAGCTGAAGTACAAATGTGTTGCATCAAATTCATCAAATGCAGAAGTATTTCATAAATATTTGGAATCACAATTCCCATCTTACCAAGCCACAGATCCGCAGCTGTTCTATAGGCATTATCCAGCTGCTCAGAAATAGTCACACGAGGTAGGAGATGGTTACGTAGGAAAGCATCTTCCATTATTTGCTTCTGCTTTGAATCAGTAACAGCAAAAAAAGGCAGAAGTGGCAAGAAATTAGGCATCACCTGGAAGAGATAGTAATTCACAGGTTCTGGAAGGCTGATTAATTGATTCTGTTAAATGTCACAACAGCATAAATGAAGCCATTACAATTCACTCACATGCCTTAGCATGGTAGAAAATACTAGTAAAAAAAAAACAACCACTAGCTTTTTTCCCCTCAGCCTGTGTGAAGAAAGAGTTTTTCAGATATATTTTAAAAGTGTTCTTCTGCTTTCAAAGCCTCCTTCAGAGTACGGTGATATCCAGTTCTCCCTCAGCTACAACGACTACCTGGGCCGTCTCACTGTAGTGGTTCTGAGGGCAAGGGGATTAAAGCTCCAGGAGGAGAGCCATGCTGGCAGTAAGTGCAATTTCCTCTCTGATATCAGCTCCAGAATTCCTGTTTTAATTTGCTCCTTCCTCATCTGCCCACCCAGGCTCGTGCTGAGTGGCTCTGAAAAGAACAAATAAACATCCATGGAGTTTAATCTGAGTGGAAACAAGCCATACTTTGGTCCTGGGGTAATTAGATTTTGATAGCTCAGTTTTGCTATGTTTTGGGTTTGTTCATAAGAAATGGCTTGTCTCACACCATCAGTAGCAATTTCTTTTCCTCCTGCTTTAATATAGTGAGCACCATCCCTTTGCTGCAACTCCAGCCTTGAGAAGGTAGCGTTGCAGGGCATATTGGTGTTGGCAGAGCCGCCTCAAGGGAAAAGCCCAGCGATACCAGCTGCAGGACAACTGCTTACACTGAAGAGCTCTCCCGGGGAGAACTGAACTGGGAAGAAATCCCCATTTTAGGACAGCCCCGCTGGTATTCAAAGGGCCATGGCATAGAGGCATAGTCTTTCTCCCTTAGAGCAGTGAGGGTTTTCACGGTACGCGACACTTGTGTGTCTTTGGCCTCAAAACGTTGTCTGTAGAGATTACCTCAAAATACTGTTGAAAATTTAAATAGTCAAAGCAAAAATAGATGGAAGAGCCAAACTTGTGTTTGAATCTGTAGTGATTTTTTGATGGGCTTTGAAACTAGACAATATAAACACAAAACGCACCCAGCAGTTAAAAAGAAAGGAGGTTTTGTTCTCTCTATATACATCAGTAACGAAGGGGTTTTTTTTTTTGTTTTCAAGTGGGATGTTACCAGAATGTTTAACTTCAGAACCAATGCCCTCTAATGAATAAATCTACATTCATAATGCTAGAGATAAATTAGCTCTGATTAGGGTAAAAATCCTAAATGAAGAAACGCACAGTAAAATGATGAGAACGGAGGTTTCCAACAAGCAGAATCATATCCCGTGCGCTCGTTGAAACAGAAATATATTACAGCATGTATTAGTTTTAGACAACAAGTAACTAAGATAAGGATGGACAGAAAAAAATAAAATATGAGTGGCTCATGGCGGATGAACAAAGTAGCACCATGAACTAAGAGCAAATATTCTAATATTGCATCATCCAAACAGCTTCACGAGAGAGAGAACACACACTTCTTATTTTATCAAGCCTCTGCCTGCAGGTTGTTGTGAAGTTCTGCAGCACAGAGAGCCAGAACTCTCAGTGTTCCTAACATTAATCTGCCATGCTAATTTAGTGCTGGTATACTTGAGGTTATCATAATAAGCACGAGTCATGAGCGAACTCTGAAAGGAGCTCTGAAGAGCTGCCAGAAGGTGATTCTCCAGAATACATTACTATGAAAAAAGCAGAAGGAAAATTAATCAAATTGGGTGTTATTTCCTTTGGTAATGCCCTTCAAGCGTAATTTAGGGTCCACAGACTCTCCGGTAAATCCTGAAGAAACTGGAACTAAAATTTTCCTATATTAACAGGGGTTAGTGTGACACTAATCTTTGACGGAAGATATGAGGTATAGGACAGGAAGGAGACATCTACTTTTCAAATTACAAAATTAAATGTATGAAGTAATGAAAAGTCAGACTGTGCAAGTAGTTAACATAGTAACTTTTCCTGTATATAGTACTCAGGTAGCAGCTCTGTCAAGAAAAATGTCTGTTCTGGAAATCCTGCACCCTCTGAAATAGTCATGAGAGCCTCCTGGATCTGTGGAAATAACAAGGACACATTAGGACTCCATCAGTGTTGTCTCAGTCATGATATTTTCCATCATGTTTTGCTACACAGATGAACCGTAAAGAACTGAATAGCAGGGAGTAATAGAGTAGCAGCACGATGTTACCACTTCACTGGAAAACAACAAATCTTTGGCCATCAATTAAGATGAGATTTCAACATGCTTATGACTAGATTTTGTAGGAGGGTAGGGAAGAAGGGAACATTTCAAATTGCTTTGGATCTCGCTCTGAAAGATCTAGTGAGTAAGACCACAGTGTAACTTCCCCTTCACAAAGCAAAGCAAATCAATTTTTTTTGTTGTTTTTATTCCCACTCACACACAATTTTTGTAACATTTTCTAGAAGAGAAAGATCATAGATCTCTTGCTCAAATTGTCAGCAGAATCCCTTACCACCAGGCTAGAAGTCATTAGTAAAAGCTTCTGTTTAAGGATTCTTCAACTAGGACAATCTGTTCCCTTGAAAGGTATCTAATCCGAGCACGGGCTGCAGCTCTACAACACGGCTTTTCCCACACGGTCTCCAGTGTGTTAGATCAAACAATATTCTAACTAAATATATGCAATTAACTACTGACCCAACAAACCTTCAAAAAAGTCTCCATCAGGTGAGGGGAAAGTACAGGAATGCAAGATCAAGGATGCAGGGTAAGAACATAACCGCTCCTTTTAAATTGGAAAATGCACTACACAAAACTGCACCCCAACTATTTTGTGTACTCTGTTCCTGTTCTGCATTGCTGTGCTGCCACTTCACCAAATCTTTCATGATCTCAAGTTTGTACTTAATATTGACTCCTGAAAGCAAGAAATTCCTTAAGCCTTCTTCCAATTGCCTCTGATGTATTTTCTTCTTGAATTTCTTTTTCTCTAAGGTGTGTATGTCAAAGTCTCGCTGATGAACCACAATAAACTAATCAAAAGTAAAAAGACAGCAGCTGTTCTGGGATCTCCCAATCCAGTGTACAACGAAACCTTCAGTTTCAAGACAGATCAGACCGAGCTGGATACAGCAAGCCTGAACCTATCTGTGCTCCAGAGTATCAAGGGAGAAAGTAAGCTAGTTAACTTGTAAGCAGTTAACTTGTCATAAATCCCTCACATATCGCAGAGATATTTAAACCTGGGAGGAAATAACCCTTTGCAGCAATGATCATAAAACATAAA
>WEIS01054932.1:4021-25015 GCA_013389965.1 Todus mexicanus
ACCTTGAGGAAGTGCTGCACTGATAGATTTGGCAAAGTGTGCCTTGTGTAAGGAGCTGTTACTAACAGCTGAAAACTCTCATATCCCAGCCTCATTTCTTCTCTCTGTAGCAGAGCTACTCAATTGGTCTTTTCTGAGATGAGCCAAGTATCCACTTTGAGGTCTGCGTATTTTGACCCTGTTTCACTGGGTGAGCCCCTGGCCAGATGTGCTTGCCCCTGGCACTGTGTGGCACCTTTATTGAGCTGCTGTCACAAAGGACTGGGATAGTGGGCTGCCATGTGGAACGAGGGGTTTGTGGTGTGACCAGAGCTGGTGTTGCTGTTACAGACTTTGATTTGGTATCTCCTTCTCTAGAGACTTTCAAAACCCACCTGGAAGCTTTCCTGTGATCCTGCTTTGTCAGAGGGGCTGGACTCGATCTCCAGAGGTTCCATCCAACCACTACCATTCTGTGATTCTATGATTCTGTGATTCCATGATTTCCCTGCTTTTGTTGGGACTGGAGAGGACCAGTGCTGGGTTTTGGAGAGCTTTCTTATCAGGAGGTTGTGCACTGCCTGATTGGTTTCCCAGGTTCTGTGCAATCTGTTTTCTTTTTCATGTTGTAAGCAGTTTGTAAAGCCTTCGAGTCTGCTGTAGCTCAAGAGTAGCAATGCAGGAAAACAAATATCTTCTTTCAAATTTTCTGCACACCTTCTGGCACTATTCTATTTTTAATGTTGCGTGATATAGTTGCAGAGCATAAAGCTCTTGTTGCTTTTGGTTATTAGATGAATTCAGCTATTCCGACTTTATTCAGTGTTTCTTGTCTGAAATCCTGACCTGTAGCTTACTGGGTGAGCTGGAAGGTTGTAGCCCAAGCACTGGTAGGATATTTGTTTGTGCAGCTATCTTGGCTCTCACTGCCAGTCTCTGGAGCAGCATCAGGAGAGCAGCCCTTGGTGTGTTTGTCCAGGTGGCTGCTTCTCCTAGGGGTATCTTGATCTTCAGAGGTCCCTTCCAACCCCTACCTGTGATTCTGTGCACTGGAACAGGCTGCCCAGGGAGGTGGTAGAGTCTCTGTCTCTGGAGACTTTAAAATCCACCTGGATGTGTTTCTGAGTGATCTACTCTAGGCAGTCTTACTCTAGCAGGGGGGTTGGACTAGGTGATCTTCAGAGGTCACTTCCAACCCCTACCATTCTGTGACTCTGATATTGTACTGCAGCGAGGGGGAAATGAAATCTCTATTGGAAAAAAAAGGGTTTGTGTGAAAGCTTTAAGTCAGAGAATGGCCTTTTGTAAGAGGCCATGAAAGGAGATGGCTGCAAGTTGACCTATTCTCCTAGAAGGCATCAAGTGGCTACTCTGATCTCCAAATCAGAAATGTGCCTGTTTCTGTGAGCAGATGAAAATCCCCCAGAGTACGGTCAGATTTCTAAGATGTTTCAACACCTACTTACCGTGTTTCTTTCCTTATCTCTCTCCGGCAATCAGAGGTCATGTGGAACCCCCCTTTTTTTTTTTTCATGGAGTTGATGTGCAGATTAAAAAACTCACTGCAGTAGATTGTGACCCGGTTTCTGTTTTGACTTTTCAATTTATATCACTGAAGACAAATTTTATTAGTAAAATCTCGAGCAACTCAGCAGTGGATTTTTAGGCTCTGACTGGGTGCCTGGAGCTGCATTTCTTTGAACTGTCTTTTAGAGGAACTGCAGCTGTATAAATGGATGAAGACTGTGGAAAGAAACTATAAATATGGTTTTATTAAGGTGGGTTTTTAAATCAAAGTGACTTTTTGAAATATTTTAATGACCCTTAAAAACTATTTCCCCAGTTCTTTCCAACAGCTATGGTACTTTTGAGTGATGGGGAGGGAGAGGGATGTTCTAGAGGGATCTGTGACCATTGCATAGGTGGCAGTGGATGGGGCACTGCCTTTTCAATAAGACTCTTTAACCTTGACTGGAGAGGTAACTTAAAATGACCAGGGGCTCTTCTGCTACTAGTTTTCATGGTGTAAAATGTTTTACAGAGCTAGAGAGATGCTACGGGGATGGTTTTGGGGGTGGAGTGGTGAGGTGTTTGTGGGCATTCAGAGACATTTCTTGTTGCCCTGCAGCTTTTTTCAATGGGCAGTGTTGGATTGTGCCGTACTAGGGATGTGACAAACGCACTCAAAAAATGGTTTCTTGCTAGAAGTTAATGGAGAGTAATGATTTAGCACATTAAAAATGTGCTAACAAAGCTTGATGATGGTTTAGTGCCTTACATTCCCCTCATATTCTTGTCATAGACGGTTTAGACTCTCTTTGCTTAAGTACGTGCAGCAGGTATCTGAGGTTCGCAAGCCAACTGGCACTTGGAGTTGGCTGTCCTGGGACCTGAATGTGGTGGGTTCAGTAAACACCACTGAACTCTTATTTCCTCAGCATCTGGGAGCTAATGGAACTGTAGAAGAAGGAGGTAATGGAACTGTAGAAGAAGCTGGGGCTTTGCATCAGAAAAGACATGGTCGTTCCAGCTTAAACGCAGCTCCATGTCTCAATGACCCCAAAGTTGGCTTCAGTAAAAATCAAAGAGACATAGACTGAAACAGGGCGGCAGAGAGAGTGGAGCAGGGGGTAGGTGGAGAGGTTTGAGTGGTTATCGGCAAGTCAGGGCTAATCCACTGGCAGTTCTGTCTTGCTTATTCTCTGCCATAATGGCATGGCTCTGAGGAGAATGCTGGACAAGGTTCTTCCCTGAAACCCAAGGCCATAACATGAAGGGAATCTTTCAGAAAGCTTCTCAGTAGTAGTCCAAAGAGAGTAAAAATAGCTGTGATGGAAGTGGTTTTCCTCTCGGCACAGACACAAGGGTATGTGCACATGTATATATGTAGATGAATAGAAAAGCAAAGGCACTGGAGTGCATCACCCAGAGGTGGTCTGAGCTCACATTGCCATTCAGCAGAGCTTGACGTGAAGAGACTTTGTAGCAGTCCCGGTGTTGTTTCAGGAGGCAGAGGTGCTCCAGATGCACTGTACCAGCATGGTAAAAACGCCTTTGTTTTTGGCACGAAGGTAACTACCCTTTTTTATTATTATTCAAGTGTCACATTTTACCCACTTGCAGTTTCCTGCTTGTGTGTTTTGGCTGTTGACCAGGACCTCGGG
Organism: Todus mexicanus; assembly: GCA_013389965.1. Lineage (NCBI taxonomy): Eukaryota > Metazoa > Chordata > Aves > Coraciiformes > Todidae > Todus > Todus mexicanus. Next base: position 7,165 of record WEIS01054932.1, read on the forward strand.
CTATGTGTGCTCATCTGGTTTTGATAAAACAGTGAACTTAGACAATACATCTTCTCGGACATTTCTTCCTGTTAGATTCAAGTGTGATACAAAGCACCCAGTACTTGATCAGTAGCAGACACTGTTTTTATCAAGCATTGTTGGATGTTCATTAGCCATGAAAGGATTGCAGAGACCAGAACAGACCAGTACAGGTGGGTGGTGCTTCTTCTGAACCCTTCCTTTAGCCGCTTAAGCAAAGCCCTAGGTTGGTATGGTGCCCTTTCAAAGTCCGTATTCACCTACTTGGCTATAATGTCTAAGTTGTTTGGCCAGTGTCTATTTTGCTTCTTTTACAACCTTGTTAGTTGGCTAAGGGAGATAAAGTGCTCATGAGATACTGAACAGTGGCAGATGAATGGGAGTAGCAGCCTCATTAAAGGCCATCTCCTCATGCTAACATTTAGGTAGCATTTAAGGAACAGGAGAATTTGCAGTGCACTGATATATTGGGTAAAAAGCTGAGTAAAAACTGCATTTCTCATGGTCTGCCCAAGGAGCTTTTGTGCCTTCTGTTGTCGTAACAAGTTTGTAAGCCTCTGTAATAGATTTAATACCCCTAAAATATGCAAGGAAAGGATCCATCCCATCCACCTCTAGTATACAGGGATCTAAAACATGAAGAAAGGTACTCCTCTCATAGAATCATAGCATGGTTTGAGTTCGAAAAGACCTTTAAGATCATTGAGTCCAATCATTAGCCCAGCACTGCCAGGGCACCACTAAACCCTGTCCCTCACCACCGCATCTCCATGGCTTTGAAACCCCTCCAGGGATCATGGGGACTCCACCCCTGCCCTGGGCAGCCTGGGCCAGGCCTGGGCAACCCTTTCTGTGAAGAGATTTTTCTTCAGGTCCAACCTAAACCTCCCCTGATGCAACTTGAGGCCACTTCCTATTGTCCTGTTGCTTGTTCCTTGGGAGAAGAGACCGAGCCCACCTGGCTCCAACCTCATGTCAGGGAGTTGTGGAGAGCCAGAAGGTCTCCCCTCAGCCTCATTTTCTCCAGGCTGAACAACACCAATTCCCTCAGCCAATCCGTACAGGACTTGCTGCATTTGCAGTGCTCTCATACGGTGTCCAACTCGCAGTAGTCTTATAGCAGGAGTGGTTTGTATGGGGGAGCATGCAAGTGAAACATGGGTGGAACTCCAGGAAAGATACCCAATTGAGTAGTTCCTTGTACTATTGGGTAGCCCATGTCACACAGGAAGATAAAAGCTGCTCAGACTTACAGCCCACCCTTGTCAGAGGTTTCAGCCTGACCTCAGGACCTGGCAGACATGTTTGTCCAGAGTGAGAGAGGCTGTGAGGCATCGTGTGGACCTTTTTGTTCTCAGCTTTTTTATCTCTTCATGTCTCACCTTCCTTCCTCCATCTGATGGACTGAGGTGTAAGTTGTGTGCACCCCTCTGCAAGCTTCCTGATAGATCTGGTTAAAATACCTCGTTCTTGTAGCATATTTGCAGGTTGAGCCATTGAAACTGTTCAGCTGGAGGGTTACAATCCTGGAGCCTTTTTTCTGTCCTGGTTCTGGGATTACAAGGATTTAAAACTGAGATGGAACACTACAGCTTTTATGAAAAAGGCTGCTAAAACTTAATGTGGTATTCATTTTCCAGCAAATTTTTGCTCAACGCAGAATTGAATCTTGCAATCTTAAATACTATACTCCAGTAAATAATCATGGTAGAATCCTATTTAATTTCTACGTATTTCACCCTGTAACATCCTCTGGGCTATTTGAACAGATAAGTCAAAAAGATTGAGCTTTTTTTCCTAATTCTCCAGCTGTGCAAATCCAGCTTGGGTATTAAAAAGGCTTAAATCTTGTACATTTTGTGTCTTGTGCATCTTGACCAATTTACTGGAGTTATCAAAGCTCTGCTCCTCAGAGTGTTGTAACTAACAAGTGTTTTCTTCATTGTATCTTAGTCCTCAAAGGCAAGAGATAACTCTCAAAGTAAGAGTTGACTGAGGAGACCCTGAGTGACACTGAAGCACGTGATACACCCTCATTGGATCTGTCTCCAGGTCCTGAGATTAGGCAGCAGCTGACAATCTTCATTAATGATACATGGGGTAGGAGGGGAATCCTGCTTATACTCCCCGTGTTGATTGTTCCACTGATAATAATGAGATTTTCTTTTTGCTGGTACCAGAGATATATGGAACAAGAAGAAATGCACAAGAAATACACAACAGAGGTTCAATTTTTTTGAGGCATCACTCATCTAAGCCATCTCTGATTTAAAAAATGAAGTTGCTTTTACAGAAACCATACAAAGCCATTGTCAAGACTTATATGAAATACTGTTGCGTCCTAATAATAACTTCTAGCTGAAAAATCTTGGCATCCTTCAGTTTAGGAAAGGATTTTAAAATTCACCTTCAGCTTTTTGGGCAACAGGCAAAACATGTGGCTCTGTTTAGGAGCTATTTTCGTTAAAGCTTGACAATACAGGATGATAAAATACAGCTGCATTGTTTAAACTTCCAATTTAATTTCTGGTTCGTGTCCAAGTTGTTTCATCAATATGGCGCCATTCATTTCAAAACAAAGCTCTTGGAAGGGTCTCCATTACCCCACCATTGATCAAGAGGGTGTGAAAATGTGGAGCCTAATTATGTTCCTGGCCTGCTTGGAATTCCAAAATTGGATTTTATAACTGTCAAATTTGCAATCAGGGTAACTTTCCGTGACAATTAGTAAGAATTATTAGAGCTTTTGTTGCCAGGGAGTTGCAACTAATGGCGGTGGTTCACTTTTCAAGGCTCTGAGAGTGTAAAAGACAACATGTATCTTGAAGAGCCATTTAGCTACAACATTGTCTCTACTTAACTGCACCCAAATGTGTAACTACTGTTCCAGTCATTTTTATCCATCCTTCAGGGCTATGTTGTTGCCACAAGCTCTGCTGCAAACTCTGCAGATAGAAATAACCACTGGGCTCTGCCTTGTTGTGAAATGGGACTTGGGAAACTGTGACACGGGAAAGTTCATCCTTAAATGTTTCACACAAGTTGAGCTTAGTAAGGGCCGGTACTCAAAAGGCTGGTACCACTGCTAATCTTGATCAGTTATTGCTTTGAATCTTTAAAATGAGCCAAAGATAAATATTTATACAGATATTTATGTTCTGGATGAACGTGCTCTCTTCTCAGTCTAACTGGTGCCTCAGAGGTTAAGGCCTTACCTGTGGGTGTAATGTTGAGGATGTGCTGAACTTGAGAGGTTTGCCCAGTCAGGACTTACTATAGCTCTAAAAAAGTAAACGAAAAGATATTGAAGGGAAGGAAAAGGAGGAGAAACCAGTTACAACAGCAAACAAATCCAAATCCATAGACTTATTAAAGCTGAGATGTCCACCCTCTGCTGTCTTCTTCACTGTGGATCAGTTTTTTTGCAGACACGTGGTGTTTGAGCCTGAATGCTGATGCGTGAGGGTCTGTGCTCATGGTAGTGCAAACACGGAGAAACTTTCCTTGCCAGCCTGGTGTGCAACATCTATTTTAGAGGCATCTGTTTGAGATGCAGATGGCCTTCTGTTGGCCTGTTGATGTCAGCAGATTTTTGCCATCAGCTTCAAGCTGTAGGTAAGCACTGTCAGAGTGCTGTCTGATCCTGGTGGGCAGCGACCGCGTGTTCATCTCTGATTTAGTTAATGAACCACTTCCCATAGCAGGTAAAGTTGTCTCCTTCACCATGCCTGCTGTTCCTCCTGCCCCTGCTCTGCCATTTCTGTTCTGCTCTCCCAAGCATATCTGCAGCCACATGGTTTGAGGAATTGATCTCACTTAAAAATAATAAATAAGGGTTTTTCAGGTTGGGTTATTTTTCAACTGTCTCTTTCCTGTATCATCCCTCTGTGAGGTGCAAACACATTCATTCTTAAAACTTCTTAAACCAGTTAAGCTTAAGTGGCAGTGCTGGTGTCGAACCACCACCTCTGGTTTTAACCAGGCAGCCAGAGCATGCCTTTTCCTTTTAACACTCAACTAGAACATCTCTATGTCCATTGATGTGCATTTACCTGAATAGCTTTTGAGAGCCAGGTGTGGTTAGTCTCTGCTCCAAAGGAGCAAGCTCTGGGACAAGAAGAAATGGCCTCAAGTTGCATCAGGGGAGGTTTAGATTGGACCTGAGGAAAAAATCTCTTCACAGAAAGGGTTGTCCAGGCTTGTCCCAGGCTGCCCAGGGCACCCAGGGCAGGGGTGGCGTCCCCATGATCCCTGGAGGGATTTCAAAGCTGTGGAGATGTGGTGCTGAGGGACACGGGGTAGTGGTGCCCTGGCAGTGCTGAAAGGTCTTTTCCAACCAAAACAATTCTATGATTCTATGAAAAATATCTGGACTATAACTTCATTGACAGAGGGTCCGAGTTGTCTTGCAGAAAGTTTTTCCTCAATGAAAAAGGAAATGTAATCAATTCTGATCAATTAAATCAGCTTAAACTAATTGTCAGCTAATAAAATAGTGTTGGTCAGCTCATAAAACAGGAATGAAGATTAAAAGAGTAGTTGCCATGAACAGGTGGTAACTCTGTTTCCAAGTTAGACCACATTACTCTCTGGCACAGGATCACTGAGAATACCTCATATCCTAGTTGTTTTTGTAAAAAAATGTTTATGAAACTTATAAAATATAGGGCTCATTTTCTAACCAATTTTCTATCTCACCTGCCAAGAGCAGTGGGGGTTGAGCCAGCACGAGGCGGATGCAGAGTTTTAGGCAGCTGTCCAGGAATGGATTCCCTGCTCAGGGCTGGGGAATACATTTCTACCTTTGATTGGCCTTTCTTGTGTAATTCTTGTGATTTAGTTTTCTCTTTCTTGTTGCTGTTACACAAAAAACCTTGTAAACACGTTTTTGGTGTCATTGATCTTGACCTGGCACGGTTGTGCAAAGGGAGAAGCTTCCTGTGCCGCGCTGTTGGATGCTGTCAAACTCTTGATGGATCTTGAGTTACTAACAGGATTCCTCTGGATTTGGCCCTCGGTGTTTCTGTTGACTTTGCAATTCTCACAGAAGGCATAAAACATTTATCTCATTTTAACTGACAAGGACTGAACTGGAATCTTTATCTGCTTCTCAAAGTAGAAGCAGATCTTGGTGGTTTGTTGTTGCTGTTAGTGATGGAATAATGAAAGAAAAAATATTGTGTAGTGATTATTATATTATTCAGCAGGGCAAAACTCTGTGGTTCTGAGGAGTTTGTTATGGTTTGTGGTTAGTCTCAGTGCTCAGCGGTGATGCAAGGATTTCAGAACCACAGGGACTTGTTGCACTGTCTGTAACTTGTATCTCTTACCCAGTGACTGTGACCACCCGTTCCCCGAAATCTCAGGCAGGACGCACTTGGCTGCTCATATGTTAAGTCCTCAAACCTGGTAAGACACTGAAAAACTAAATGAAGTGTCTCTCCGACATCAGTCCTCCTCTATCAGAGGGTACAATCACAGAACAGTGTGACTGTTACAGCTCTTTGGGGTTCTGGCTGCAATGTCAGTCTCAGTTAAAAGAGGATGCTGCAAGAGAAGTCCCCACCCGAGAGTTTCAGCAGCAAGTGCACAAGACAAACACTGCGTGGCCTTGTAGCCTCCAGCATCTTGTCTGAGAGCTTTACCTGGCTTTGATTTTTTTTGTTGCTTATTGCTTTGGGACCTCAGGTTGGCCAGTCTTGGCCTTAGGATTTTAAGTGAAGCTCAGCTCTTGTTTCTCTGCACTTCTCTTGTATCTGATGTCCCCATCCCTCCCATGGAGGGCAGCTGCTGTGGTCCAAGGTAACTAATTTCTGGAGTCTTTTAGACTTCCTCTGGGCTAGCAGCTGACCTGGGTAGCTGAGCTTTGCTCTGACATCTCTCAGAAGACAACGGATAGGAGTGTCCCCAGCTGGCTGTCTTGAGGAGGCAGGGAAGGTGCTGGAGCTGCATCCCATTCCTCACTTGCAATCACGTGTCTGCTGTAGGAAAGACAGCAGAGTGTTGTTGACTTGTCTTCTGTGGAGCAGGGCACTGCTGCGGGTCAAGACATGGCTGTTGCCTATAACAAGAAGCACCATAGTTAGAAACCTATCAGATTTGGAAGGGTCAAGACTTAGAATATCTGGAGAGGTTACTATAAAAGGCTGGAACTCCTCTGTCTGGCTCCTGATGAGTTTATTTGGGAGGTTGCAAAGCTTACCCTGGCCATACAACAGGGAAGTCTCAATAAGTACCATGTTTTCTGTCTGTGCACTTACAGTAACACTCAGATCCATCCAGCCTTGGCTTAGGATGTGTCCTGGATCCCCGTTTCCCTGTGCTCTCCTCTGCAGCCTGATGTCAGGTTGCAGTAGGTGCTGACATGGCTTGGAGCTGGCTGGCACTAAGAACGCTTGCCAGAAAGGCTGTAATATGGCCATCGCCTTCTCCTTACAGGACTTCTCAGTGGCAGGCATTGCCACCCAACTCCCACTGCTGGAGTTGGTGGGGATGGAAGTGGTATGAGTGATACAGCACATGCTGTGGTCGTTCATCTGGGCAAAGCCATGGTGGGACTTTATGGGAACATCCCCTTGGGTCCCTGGTCTGATTTATCGTGTCTTTGCAAAATGAATCTCACTTGAGACCGCAGATCTTGGGTTAAACTGGCTGAAGAGATTCCTCATATTGGCAGTCATGTGAGGGCCTTGGGGTCAAGTCCCTCTGAGACAGAATTTCTTTAAGAAGAAGAGAGTAAGATGGGTCTGGTGTCCATTCAGGGCAGTTTTCTGCTCATCCACATGTCCCATGCTTGCCCAACATTATGGAACCAGCTGCTGGGAGTCACACCAGCAGCCACGTCTCCACTTCTCTCAAAGGATGAGTTTAGGAGGAATGTAACAGTGGTGACTGTGGGACCAGATTCAGCCCCTTGTCATGGCTTGTGTGCTTTAAACTTGAGGTCACCCAGAAGAGCTGGAGGAATGTTAAGGCATCAGTCCTTCAAAGGAATCTGTGTGGGTTTCAGTGAGTGTTTGAGGGTCTTAAGGGACTCCAGGCCTTGTCCAGATTTGCACTGGTGCCATTGCACCAGCATGTAGAATGGTTCCCAGTGAAGATGAGTAGGAGGACAATAGGCAACCCTGCTGCTCAGCTTTCTAGGCATCCGCACAAAACCGCCTAGGACCTCAAGCTAACAGAAACCACATTCAAGCAATTATCTGATCTTGTTTGTTTGTTTTTAATATCATGTTCCTAGACACTGGTACAACAAATGCACTCTTGTAAAATCTTGTAACAGTTGTTTGTAGTTAATATCTTCGAGCTGATTTTATGTGTGCTGGTCATGACTAATACACATCACTGCAGTGTGACCGTCATCCTCCAGTGCTCCAGGAAATTTTTGGTACTAAGGCAATTATTTCCTCAGCTTGTTTAGCATTTTTCATTTTCCTTTTTTATCCTTCTATGCAAGAAAACAGAGATACTGATGTGCTCATGTGCTGTGCTTTCCAGATGAAAGTGCTTTGTAGTTCACAGACTTAAATCATTAGGTCTTCACAGACCTCCAACTGGTTTGCAAAGGCAGTTGGAGTTGTCATTTCTAGTTTTACACTTGGAGATGGAAAAAAATCTCTAGAGGCAAGGTAACCGGCCCAGCTCACAAGGTGGGAGCAGGAAGCCTCTCTGAAGTGTACTCTGGTTTTCTAACCATTAGGAGATGCTGCTGTGCCCATACTGCTAAAAGCCTTTTTCTCAACTTGATTCCTTCTCTTCTTGTTGTCGTAGAATTACAGGATCGTAGAATGGTTTGGAATGGAAAGGACCTTTAAAGGTTGTCTAGTCCAACCCCCCTTCACGGAACAGGGACATCTTCAACTAGAGCAGGTTGCTCAGAACCTTGTTGAGCCTGACCTTAAATATCTCCAGGGTTGGGGCCTCCACCACCTCCCTGGGCAACCTGTTCCAGTGTTCTACCACCCTCAGGGTAAAGAACTTGTTCCTCTCTATTGTATTCAATCTAAATCTACTCTTCTCTAATTTAAAACCATTGCCCCTTGTCCTGTCACTACAAGCCCTTGCAAACAAGCCCTCCCCAGCTTTCCTGTAGGCCCCCTTCAGATACTGGAAGGTCGCTATTATGTCTCCCTGGAGCCTTCTCTTCCCCAGCTCCCTCAGCCTGTCCTCGTAGGAGAGATGTTCCAGCCCCCTGATCGTTTTCTTGGCCCTCCTCTGGACCCTGTCCATTCAGTCCATGTCCTTCCTGTATGCACCAGCTGCTGGGAAGATGCTGGGTTCTCCATCCCATGGCTTAGCCAAAATGACAGCAGCTGCTCTCCCTTCTTGAACCTGGGACCCTCTTTTCCCCATAATGTGCAACCGAGGCAATAACTGCCATTATCAGAAAAAAGCCCACCCAAACCCAACCCAACCCCTCTTTTTGGTTCCACCAGAAGGAGCTGCCGCAGCCTGTTTCATTCAGTAGGTTTTTCTGCGGTTGTATTTCTTGGAAGCATCATCTGCAATTGAGGCACGAGGCTCTTTTACAGGCTTATTTCAGCACTTTGAGAGCAGGAGTGTGCGGCTGCCTGTGCCGACACGTCCTGCTATGGCTGGGAAGGGGGGAAGTGCTGGCAGGAGCACAAGTGAGCCGAGCAGCAAGAGCGAAGGCACTTTCCTTCCTCACCAAGTTGCTCTTCGCAAGCTGAGTGAACTTTCTCTGTGCTGAGCTGATGCTGTGCGGGGCGAGGGTTTGCCACGTTCCCAGTGATAATTGCCTTGTCTCCCACCCTGCAGGTTCACCTGGCCGCCAGCACGGTTACTTTTCCAACCGGGACCGTAAGTGGGCAACACAAACGTCACGGAAGCGCAGAGCCTGAGAGCCACGCGAGTGCACTCCGGGGAGTGGGGTCACAGCAGCCGGGGATGCCCTTTGCTGGTGGGGGGGAGCACACGGGATGGGGTCTGTGAGTCTCTGCCTGCTCTTTGCCTCAGTTTCCCTCAAGTCTCTGGAGGGCAAGGAAGAGGGGAGCTGAAATGTCCTCCACTCCTCTCAAATTGAGGGAATTGCCCAGGCAACACCCGATGAGCACCTGGGAAGGGCTGTCCTGCTTGGCCTCATCTCATTTTACTTTGGGTCACTGTCTGAGAGGGGCCACCAGGCTCCACAGACCCTGGATCTATCCCAGGGTGCCTATTGTGCTCTCCTTTTGCAATTAAAATTCGTCCCCTTGTTTTGCCTGACTTGCTCATGCTCCTTATCAATTTTTGGGGATGGTCTGTTGAGAAGAGCCAGAAAGGGGATCAGCTGGATGGGGTGAGTGCTGCAGAGTGCTCAGAGAGAAGGTGGTGGTGGCCTTGTTTGCAACTGCAGGTTCTGTCATGAGGAGAGAGGTTCATCAGCCATTGGTATGCAGCAGCCAGATGTCTCCTCATGTCCGAGTGTTTCTGTGATGCTCATGTTGGTGTCTCTGAATGTCCTCCCCAGAGAAAACTGAAGAGATTTTAAAGGTTGAGAGTGAACAACAACTTATTTGGTGCTTGCTGGTGCGTAACTGTTTGTCTCCAAACTGATGGTAAGAGTGGCTCCAAAGTGCTCTGGTGCACCTGCAAAAGCCCACCCAAGGCTTTAAATTTGACCTTATATCTGCAATGATGGTTAATCAATAAGAAGCAGGAATTTACATGGGAGGCTTTGTGCCCGATGGCCAAGTGCAGGTTTGGTGGAAGATGAAAATCACAGAACCTTTGAAACACCCCATGTGCTGAGCAGACAGGTTACTCTGTGAAAGCAGTGGAATGCAAGGGCACGGAGAGCTCACGCTGATCTGTCTCTTTGCTCTCCTTGCTGGACACACACTCAGCAGAAAAATGAGCATCCCGTAGCCCAAAAGCTCCTGTGAAGCTTTACATGGGGTTGAACATTCTCTCTCTGGTGGAGACGTGCTTTGTGCTCTAGCTTCAGTTCATCTCTGTGCGTGTGCTGCCCATGGGGGTTACAGAGCAAGTCTCTGATTCCTCATTAACTGTGGTTGATCAACGTAGACTTGGCCGTTCATCCCGGGCACAGCTGGAGTGAGCAGTAGCCAAGCAGGGCAGAGACGGCAGCTGAGGAAGGCTGGGTCTCCAGCCTGCAGTGCTCCATCCCTTGGGTGGGATCCTGAATTTGAAGGTACCTGAGACCTATTCCCAGCACTTACTGTGGAGACCAGAGAGCATATGGAGTGTGTAGTGACTTCAGGTCCTTCCTTGAAATTGTTAGCTCATATTCTGTCAGGAAAAAATCAATATCAGAATAGAGGAGTCAGTTGCAGCCCTTCTAGGAGAGAAGGATCCTTCAGTTTTTGTTTCCATCCTTATTCTCTTCCATATTCTCTTCCATGATTGGGGATGCTGTTGCTTACTCCTGTTACCTGAGCATGTCCTGGCACATGAATGAGCTTATCACATCGACTGTCATATTAGAACTGCCAGGCAGAGGAGCTCAATAATCTAAATCTCTAAATCTCCTGCAATCCTTCTGATTGGTCCCACCAAAGACCAGTCCTGTTTCTGGATGGTCTTTTTAAAGGCTGATTTGTTTTCTTGGTCTCTCTCCACTTTGTGCTTCAGCTTCTCCTTTGGTGGCAGTGCCCTGTTCAACATCTGCCCTGTTGTGTGTCCACAGAGGGCAGGAATGGTCCTGCCCCCTGCACACCATGGCCCACTGAGGAGATAAGAAGTTAAATTATTGTATAATGAGGCTTGCGTGCACCTTTAAGGTTTCATCCAAAATCTAACTGATGCTGTAATTCTTCTGCTAACCTGACGATAGAGGGTTAGAGGGTATTGGCTGGGGTTTTATAGGGGTTTTTTTCTGACTGTGCAAGGAACCCTCCTTATCAGCAGTTTGGCCTAGGATTCCTCAAGATGTCCTTCATTTGAAGATGTTTCCTTCTAGAGTTTGCTTTTCGTTGTTTGCTTTCCAAGTGCTACACTGATTTGGGGGCTGTAGCCTAAACTCTTTGACAGCCTGGGGCCAGACTACAAGGCAGGGGTGGTTGCCCCTCGTGTGGCTGGGCCTTGCTCTCTGAGGTCTGGGCAGGGGAGATGATTGTTCCGAAATGAGCAATGAAACGTGCAGGAGGGATTCCACAAATTCCCTGGAAACTAGATAACAACATTTATTTAGACCTTATTGCTCTCTGTAACTACCTGAAAGGAGGTTGTAGTGAGATGGGTGTTGGTCTCTTCACCCAAGCAACAAGTGCTAGGATGGGAGATAATGGGCTTAAGTTGTGCCAGGGGAGATTTAGGTTAGATATTAGGAAACGTTTCTATACTGAAGAGTGGTGAGGCCTTGGAACAGGCTGCCCAGGGAGGGGGTGGAGTCGCCATCCCTGGAGGTGTTAAAAAGATGTGTAGAGATGGCGCTTCAGGACATGGTTTAGTGGTCATGATAATGTTGGTTTGATGGTTCGACTTGATGATCTTGAAGGTCTTTTCCAAGCTTAATGATTCTATGATTCTATTCTATGATTCTATTTGTGTGGTGTAGGGTGTACGTGGCACCATATGACAAGGATTTGCTCCTCTGCTTTTTTTTTGTTTTCCTGGAGGAAACATGAGATAAGTAGAGAACAGGTAGACTGAGGACAGGGATGCTGCAAAATCAACTCCTTCCAACTGCAACATTCATTGACTTTGATACAGGCTGGACCCAGATGGAATAATGGAGAAGAGCTAAAAATTAGGTCTATTTTAAGTTGCAATAGAGATCTGACTACAGGTCCTCTTCTAACTTCTTAAGCTAGAGAATTTAAATATTTTCTAATACAAATGCCTGGTTTTCTTGAATTTTGTCATGGACTTTTTCTACCTCTTGGTGATCTGCATCCCAGTACCTTGGGATTATCACTCCAGGATTTTTCTCACTCCCTTGGGTAAGGTGGGAGGGTAACACAAGGCTGTGCTTATGGACTGGAAGCACTTCAGAAGTGTGAGTTGTTGCTGTATTTCTAGAAGGTATAGAAAAGGCTGTTTTCCGTAACACTGAAATGTTCCTCGTAGGCTCATAAGCGAGTATAGAGAGATCTGCAGATGCTTCTGGCCACACTGAGGCAATTTCAACCCTGCCCAAGGTGGTGTCTCTGCCTGGTGTTTCCCATTGGCTCTTTCTAAGGATTCAGCCCATCAGAAACTTCAGTTTCAGGGACTAAAGTGGAATTTAAACTATCTGAATATAGCCCTTTGTGTCAAATCAAATGATTTGTTAAAGTGAGGCCAGATTTGCAGGGAGAATCGATCTTTTTTATTAGATCAAGAGATGTGGAAAAAGCAGACAAACTTTCAGGCATGTTAACCCTTCTTCTGGCCTGCGTTTGTGTTACAGGAACAGGAGGATCGGTGTCCCAGGGCAGGCTGGGCTTTAGGATGTGCATTCACAGCGACTATTCCTCTACAGGCTTGGTCTAAACACAGACGTGGGTGACATTTTGGGGGACGCTTGTGCACTTTTTTGGGGGGAAAGAACTTGTCTCCCTCTGTGTCTGCACACTGGATGTTACTACACAACAAACGAAGGGCTCTGCTCTGCAGCTGACTCATTGTGCAAGCCTGGGGCTAATTATTGAATCCCTCCATGCCTCCATTTCCATCTGTGCAGTGTCACAGATGCCCACCATTCATAAATCGCTTTCAGATTTCCAGATGAGGTGCTGTGGAAGCGGAGAATAGCATTAGTTTCTGCACATTGTGCTGGAGGATAATACAAACCACATGCAACAGAAGAGCCTCACAGATGTATCTCTTCCAACTGCAAAAGGCAAGGCCTGGGCTGATGATTTAGCACAGCACTAATTGGGCTAAAAGAGAAGATTGCTTTCGTACTGATGCAATTGTCACCCGTAAAGTCCTCATTTACTAATAATTTTTGGAGGTAGCCAAGTTATTTCCTATTGAGGAGAACTCTAGAGTCTTGGGCTTTGGAGCACAGCAGTTTATAGCGAATGGCGATGTTTTTATAGCATCCCCACGCTGGCTGTCCTCACACTTCTGGAAGGGGACCCTTCCATTGTTTATTTTGAATGTGCATCTTGTTTGACTTGTAGCTGCACTTAGCACTTTTTTTTGCAGCCTGCGACCTTTTGGGTATAGCCTAATCTTGAAGCGGAGGCATTTGGCTGAGTCATTTCCATCACCGTTACTGGGTGTTGCAGACACAGGAATCCACATTTAGTGATAAGAAAGTTGTTTCTGTGGCCACAAGCGAATGAGGGCCTGGCAGCTGCTCAGCATTAAGGCAGTTCTCAAAGTTTAAAGGATGTGGGCTGTGATGGTTTGCGTTCGGGCAATTAACTTTGGTGTGAGGTGCTTGAGAGTGTCGTTCAGCCACGTTTCATGGAGAAAGATGAACTCAAACAGTTAAGAGATTTGATTTCGTTAAGGGCCCTCAAGTTTCCTGATTGTGCTGTTGGGCTTAAATTCTCACTGGGTATGAAACCTAAGAGCTCCTCTGACTTCAGGAGAATTGTGGTTGCTCCTTCTTGTTGCAATCTGGTCCCGTGCTTGTTTGAAAGTGCCAACGTCACCTCTGTTGCCAGCAACATCGTATGGCAGCAGGCACCAGTACATTGAGCCTTGGAAGATGTCCTCTGGCTGTGCAATTTTAAAGCCCTGAGGTTATTCGCCGGTGTGTTGTTGCCTGGTGCTCAGAAGTGGTTATTGATGCCGAGCTGTTGCGAGAAGAAGGTGCAGGGTTAGGGGGAATGAAGGTGTCTCTGGAGATACACAGTTCCTTCTTGGTGTGTTGCAGATAAATTACACCATTCTGCATTTGTCCATTTTGGCCTCGCTGGCTGTTCTCCCCATTCCTCATCAGTGCTCACAGGGAGGGTCAAAATTCATCGTCAAATCCTCCACAGCTGTAAGAGTAACATAATATTGAGGCTGAGCGCGTGGGGTGACAGGCGTGGGAGAGAAGATTGGCGGACACCCAGCCTTACCCAATGCTTGCCACGTTCCAGGAGAAGTCTCCCCGGATGCTGGGCCTTCCTTCATGGGTCTAAACTTGCCATTTAAGGCATTTTTTTTAGGAGAGTTTCAAGGTGGAGGCAGCTAGAACCTCAAAATGAAGCTCTGCAAACTACCACCAGCATGATCTCTTAGGGGAGACTTACCCTGTGGTGCTCATTGTGTAGAGATCATAAATCAGAGAAGGGACAAACAGCAAACTGTGAATAGGGGCTTGGTCCCATCAGAAAGTAAATAAAGCCCCAGATTTGGGAAGTTTTTGGTGACTTTTGGTTTAAAATAACATGATGCAGGAATTCTGGAAAATATTTTGATTCTGGAAATCCTCTGAGTTTTCTGTGTAAAATGAGTTAGAGAAGTAGATATCCCAAAGAGTTAAAAATATGGAATTGAAATGTGCCTGGCTAACCCCAAGTGAATGTTTCCTTTACTAATTTTATTTCACCCAGAAGTTAGCAAGGAAACAACAAAAAAACAAAGCAAAAAGCCCTTTACACAGCCTTGTGCAAGCCACTGATGTGCTGCAAGTGTTACCTTGTCCTTCGCATGATGGGGCCCAGCTGATAGAAGGGATTTACTGGGTCTCCTGACTCCCCAGGGTCCCTGTGTGTCTCACAGAACAAAGTCACAGCTGCAGAGAAATGTGGAAGGGATTCCTCTTTCTGCTGCCCAGGTCTATAAGGGCCATGGCAGGGCTGAGGGGGATTTAAGTAAAACCTAGCAAAAGATAATCAACAGAATTAGGGATTGGACTAGATGACCTTTAGAGGTCCCTTCCAACCCAAGGCGTTCTATGATTCTATGAATTAGGCAAAGTCATGGTCCTCAAGAGACTATCTTGTGTCCTTGAACCATTTCACTCAATTCCCAAGTGCTGAGTGCCAGTCATGAGTCTTGTGCAGGGCTTGTGTGTGAAGTGAGGGCTGTGGGGACCATGGAGAGCCCCAGGCAGGAGTAGGGTGTTGAGGAATGGACAAACCACGGCGAGTTGAACCTGAAGCTGAAATGTTGACACGGGAAGTCAAAGCTTTGAAAAAGTGCCCCTGGCAATAGGCGTAGCAATAATTCTAACAGTGATCAGAGTGCGTGTGTGGTAGAAAGCGTGGATGTGGTAGAAAGCGTGGATGTTTTAGAAAGCACGGGCAAACACAGTGTTTTGATGTTCAGAGAGCCAAATTCTTCTGAATTCAGCCCATCCCTTTCAGTTGCTTAAACAATTGTTTTCTTTGTTGGTTTTTCAGCTAATTTCTTGTCTTGGCAAAAGGAAGCCGGTGTGAAATGTGCTGGATGAGGAACCACTAGTGCTTGACTGAGCATACTAAATGTCATGTGTTGATGGGTCACAGGAACTTTGTGTGGAGAAGAGGTGTCTAACCCTAGAGGTGTCTTGTAGCCTTGCAGGCTGAAGTGTAATAAAACTCAAAGCAGGGGTAGAATTTAATGTCAGAAATCCAAACTGGAAACAAGACGCGTATTTCTTTTTTATACAATGGTTCACTTTGGATGCAGTTCACTGAAGAAACCGAGGCTGTCTGGCTCCAGGGTGTCTTTCTGAAAGACATACTCCAGTTAAGCACACGTCGTTTGGCTCAGGACTGTGAGAGATTCTCTGACCTGTGATACACAGGTGCAGAACCGATGCTTTAAGAGTCCCTCCAGGCTTTATGGTGGGCCTCAATTTGAATGTTTCCTTTTGTCCTGTCTGCTTCCTTACTTCATGTTCCATTACGCCATGTTTTGAGTGCATTTTTCCCCTGATTGCTTCTCCCAGCAGGGAAAAGCAGTCTTCTCAGTAAGGGATGTGAGACCATCTCCACTTGAGATGAACATTCAAATGTAGTGAGGTTCCCATGCGTGCTTGGAATGGGGTGTAATGCATTAGCCAGATTCCTTTAGGTGTCACTCCATGTCATGGATCAGGGAGTGATAGAGAAATGAGGCTCGTTCAGTGGTGGTGGGTGCCAGGTGCTGAATTTTGGTGTAGTGAGGACTGGACCAGCTAGAGGAGGAGAATGTCTTCCCCCAGGGCAGAGTCCTGTGGGCTCTGTGCTCTCAGCTTCCTTGGCAGGAAGGCAAGTGGGCTCCCTCTTTTTAGTCTGGGGACTCTCAACCTAGCTTGCCAGTAGCCCGATCTTACTGTGACAACTTTGTTCATACATGTTGTTCGTTCTACCCATGTGTCTTTATTTTCTGGCATTTTATTTGCTTTTGTGGGCAGTACAGCCCTGCAGTGATACAGTGGTGAAGTAGGGGTGGAAAGGGCTTCCAGGAGGGTTGTTCTGTCCGGGATCAGAATTACCCAGCACCTCCGGTGCCACCAGCATCTCTCAGGAGCACCACGTTCAGCAGCTCCATGGACAGCAAGGCTTTAACAAACTCACGTTGATTAGGTAAAAATCATTATTAGAATCATACAATCACTTAGGTTTGAAAAGATCTTTCAGATCATGAAGTCCAACCATTTACCCTACTCTACCAAGTCCACCACTAAACCATGTCCCCAAGTACCACATCTATATGGCTTTTAAACACCTCCAGGAATGGTGACTCCACCAACCCCTGGGCAGCCTTTTCCGATGCCTGACAACCCTTTCCATGAAAAAATGTTTCCTAAAGTCCAGTCTAAACCTCCCCTGGTGCAGCTTGAGGCCATTCCCTCTTGTTCTGTCACTAGTTACTTGTGAGAAGAGACCAGCACCTGCCTGTCTACAACGTCCTTTCAGGTCGTTGTAGAGAGCGATATTATTAGCAGGGTCATTTCAGTGTTCAGGCAACTGCGCGAGGCTACATTAGTGAAATGTCCTCCATGTTTCTAAAAATAATAGATAATACATTTCTAGCATCAAAATCCAGCCGTTCCCTGGCTCTGGCAGAGGAAGATGGATGGAACATGGACCTCACAACTCCTGGTTGCCTGTGAATAACTGATCGTGATCTGATTCCATATGTGAACAAAGCACAGCCCTAACCAGCAAAATAGATCTTTGGCGCTGTGAGAAGAGCACAAATCCGCAGGCTGAGAGCAATTATGGGTAAAATTAGTTGGTGGTGTGGGAGGGTGCATGTGTGAAATTTTAAATAAAACAACGTGAGTGATGTGAACTGGTTAAGAATAGACCTGGGTGGATAATGGAGGGATTTTGGGGTGCACTTGCCAAACCAAAAAATTGGAAAGAAAAATGATTTGGGAGGAACTGAAATGGAAATTGTTAAGGTTTTGACACAGCGTAATAACTAAAATATGGGTTTGGGTCAACCCAGATTATTTCATTTGACCCGAAGTGAACCATTTAGTTTCACTTAAGACTATTTAATTAGTTCATTCTTTCTTTAGGTGACTTTTGAAATAAATGCTATTTCAAAACTTAAGACTGATACATGTCACTAAGAAACTATGAAAGTCATTTTAAAAAAAACCCTAGAGAAAATATTGGAAAAAATCTAAAAAATTGCACCTTTTTTTTTTTCCCCCCTCTTGAAACTATGCACCAAACCTTATGTGGGGTCTCAAATAATAGTGGTTACTCCAAAAGTGCTTTTTGTGGTAAACCTTCTTTTTGCTCAGTTTCCCTCAGGTTTTTTTTTTTTGCAGGCACTTCAAAATCACAGTGTATCATGATAATGAAAACATATTTATTGCTTATTCAGGAAAAAAAAGAAGGTTTCCTGTTTAAGAAGGTAGAAGAAAGTAGACATGAAAATGAAGTATGAATATTTCACAAGCAGAAAAAGATCAGATAGCAGTTCTCATAAGAAAGGAAATTTGAGCTGCTTTTTAAAGATAGCCAGTAAAGGGTAAGGGTTATTATAATAGAGATATGAGAGAGAGAGAGAGAGA